>CAWUHX010000522.1:22272-84682 GCA_963922205.1 Romanomermis culicivorax
TTTTCTCCAAGTCAAAACTCGGGACACGATTTTGAGAAAAAATCACTAGAAATACCGTTGAAAAACTTGTCCTGAATACACAAAAAATGTGTCCTGAACAAAATCATTTGTGAAAATTTAAAAAAAAAATCAGTAAGACGATTAGATCATTAGATTCTATGACCCTCAGCTGTTTTTTTATTTTATAGCAGACATTGCTTCATCAATTTAACATCTAAGTCAGTTATCCATTAAATGTTCAGGCATACTTTCTACATGGAAGTCGATTTTTACACATGAAATCTTCCAGTGAACTCTATACATCCTGGCATATGGCCCCGCATGCTTAAACAAATTCACATTGTAATACATCCTGGACCATATTTTCAATGCCCCCTGTATTGTCCCACACATTTAAGGCTGAAAACTTTGATGATATGTTTTGAAGGCGGCTATCTTTTGTGTACCCCTTGTATGGGCCCATATAAAAATTGTCTATGTTCAACAACCTAAATTTATTTATAGAACATAGCATCTGCTAGGCGCCTTTAAATAGATTGACCTATAATGTAGTTATTTTCAGGTTGTACTGTAGGGGACCAGTGCTTGCGAAACAGTATAGCATTTTAAAGAAGACAAACTAAAATCATGAACTTGGTTTATCTGAATTCATTCCACATCTAGTGCTCTAAAGTTTCCATTCAACTGATTGAATAGACTGAAATTTTCTTAGTATGTAAGAATTGGAAACAAACATATGCTTCGAAAGTAAGAATGTGAAGCAAGTGTCAGCACATGTAGGATAGCTTTTATAAAACTTTATTCTCTGTATTTTAGAGTAAAGAATTTTTATGAAGAAAGATGGCCAACACTACGAAAACAATTTTGCTTTTTGATATTACAAAAATGGTTTGAAAATTTATACTCTGAATGGTAGTTCTACATCCCAAATAATGTGAGTCGAATAATGACAAATCTGCAGAAAAAGCCACAAAACACCTTGTGTGAGTTTTTCTATATTACAGTTCAACTTAGTTGGTTGAGTAACTACCTCAGATTCAGTAAATTCAAGAAATATATTGTAGTATAATTTCGAATAACTCGATAAGACATGCTGATGTGTTTCCAAGTAGCTTCTAGAAGCTCTTCTACTAATCTGTCCTGAGTATTGACTATTGAACTTCTAGAATCTCCTTAACCTTTTACCTACGTTGATCTGACTCAACCTATAAAAAGTGAATAAATTATAAGTTTAATACTGCAAAGATTTTGCAAAAACCCATAAAATAGAAAGTGTGCCTCACAACACAATGATGCCCAAGAACTCACATATTGAAATTCCACCACAAACGCCTGTCAGAAACACAAGAACCAAAAATGTATTGGGTAATAACTTCTTCTGACTACAGTACCTGCATCAGTAGATGTGCTAAACATGCTGATCTAATCAGAAAAGACACATTTTTGCAAACTGCGTTAATATGAACACACTAGACTGTGAAATGCATCAACTTTCAAACTATGTGATAGTTTGTAATTCAGACTTATTTGACATGTGTTTCATGGAGAATAGAGCTCTCAATAGGATGTGCTAAAACCTTCTTTTTGTTCCTGCATCATTTCAATTGAGATTTCTTGTCATAGATTAGGACCAATTTAAAATGTTGAAAACTATGTTTTGTGTGCTAACTTACAGGAAATGCGTCAAAAACTTTCTGCTATTCACACTATCTCATCTCTAGCCTATTTGGTGCAGTTCCAACAGTTTCTAGTGCCACCCTCTTATTCAATGGGTTGAGTTGAGAATATCAACAAAATTGTACTAATGATTGTCAGCTTTTTGGTTAATCCTAGCAATTTTTGCTGAAATTGTTTATGAGCAGTTCTCCTTGAACATTCCTTCTCCAGCAGAGTATCAACACACCACTAGCATTGTAAACCTTATGCTAGACACACATTGATATAGTTTGATCACATGAACCATTGTGCTGAGTTCTGAACTTTAACTGTATTTTAATCTGTATTTTCATTTAAGTTCCGGATTACATTGAATCAGATGAAGATGATGAAGAAGGTGGGCTACATATAAAGATAACTAGGAAGTATTTATTGTCAAATGGGACCTTGGTTTAGTTAGACAGGATTTCTACTCCCCTACTATAAAACCTTGCAGGACAATTAAACAACTTGGAGGAATAAAGTGTTATGTAAAATTTTCACCAAAATGGAGTTAAGTACATTTTTAACCTAATGAATACATGTAATTTAACATTTTCTACTGGCGGCCCACATGTACAACGTAGATAAGGTAGCCATTAGGGTGGCTGAATAACTTGAATTATTCATAAATAACTACAGTAAACAAAGGATAGTAGGAAGATTAAAAGAGACCTATTGGGGACATGTGAATAGCTAGCAAAAGGAGCAACTATTTATACATTGAAAATGACACAAACATAAATTAAATATTTAGGCAGATCATTGAGATGCTATGTGGCATCTCATATAATGCATCAAGGTGTTATGTACCATTTCTTGACAACCAGCCGTTATGTGGCCATAACTCGCTCAGAAGTTTGTGTTGGACTTTTGCAATTGTGACAATACACTAGATGCTACTTATTTTTCACATATTTCTCATCATTTTTGTATCATCCTCTGTGAACACTTGTGTTTTAGTTGGAAATTACACACAAGTGTCCGAATTAGTCCCATGATTAAATGGTCAGAAACCCATACAACTTTTCATCTGATGAGGAATGTTCTCTCCCTTGACCTGTAAGTTCACCTCCCAATAAGATTACTGTCACAAGAAATCGACTATACTGATAAGCTTAAAGTTCATGACACTTTTAAAAGCATATTTGAAGCCTCAGAATACTCTAGGGCCTTAGCCTATGCTTAGGGTTAGGCTCAGGCTTATGTAAAAGAGATGTATGGTGGACCCTCTAAAAAAACCTCACTTGAATGGTCAACTTACTGCATTAATTGACTTACTGGAACGATCATCCTGGTTGCGTACATTCATTAGAGTTGATTTGAAGGTGACGCAGATGGCATCCAGTCATCCTATCAATAAAAAGGAAATAAGAGATCCGAAAACAGTTGGAATATTTTCGAAAAAACCACCAAAGCATCTACGAAAGTTTTATTATTTAGGACGTTGATGTTTAATGCTTGAGTGAAGAATTTTAAGTGTCCTCTGGGTTTTGAAATATATCCTAATAGTGTGATTATTTTTCAATTGTTATGTGACTTTCAGTGACTTTTTTCTAACAGAAAAAGTTTTGTGTTCTTAAATATGCAGACAAGGCAGACATCTTTAATATGTCATTCTGAAACTCTGATAGTGCTTGTCAATCTTATACATCTACTCCAATAGTAGACATCAAACAGTAAAAATCCTGCATTGGTTTTTCATTTGATATTCATTCAAAATGCACTCTAGGTTACATAATACTTTGTTGCCCAAATATTTAATTATTGAGGGAGAATTGGGATGCAATCAGTCAGTTCATCCCATACTCAGCAACTGGATCACATGATACAGTTCACTTGAACTTAAAACGACCTAAATACTCTGTGAGCTCGAAGTTGCAATTGGTGGGTACCAGCAAGTAAGGTCAAAGAGAAGTGGCTTGTAAATGTGAACTTGCACACAGGGCAGGAACTCATTTAAGTGTAGGTTTTGGAGCTCAATTCTCTCTACTACAAGTAAATAATACATGTCCATTGATGCTGTTGACCTTATATGTTATTCTCACATCAATAGATAGTTGGCCTGGCTAAATCATCATAGGTGAACTGTAGCCCCATTTCCCCCCACGAGAGATAGGTCACCAAAGTAAGGGGCCGTGGGCTGGGAACTGAGGTGATGTCTAGTTAACCTAATCCAGCTTGTACTGGCTGTAGAAGAAACTATTGGTACTGTGATGCTGTTCTGGGGTTACTACTCTAGAATAAGTTAGGGGTGACCAATATTGGTCCTGTTCAGTATGAACCAAGGACAGGGGAATCTGTAAGATGACCTAGAAGCTGGGACCCTGATTACTATGGAGCCAAATATTTTTACAGTTTCAATTGAACCAGGAGTGCTATCCGCATTTTCTGGGTATAAGAGTTTTTGATCATGGGAAATTCAATGAACATGGTCCCTTTACAGAAAAGTATCCTGCTATAAAAGAGATGTCTCTGTCGACTTTTTAGGGAAGAGATTTTCCAATAAACTGGTCCATCCCACTAAAAAGTTGCACGCTTGTATTTTGGAAAATGTCCTGATGGGGCAGAAAAACGAGAATATACTTCCTTGTATAGTTGCCAACAGAGTAAAAAAGATGAACCAGGTTTTTGCAGATTTGGGTGAGAGTTTAAAGAATTCTGGTTTGTAATATTAGATTTTTATTCTTTCTCATTTGAAAATTTTCCTTGCCTTCGAAAAGGTATATTCTGCAGCTGAGTGTACTATCACACCTCCCAACCATGTGTGTGCAGCTCCAAATATTAAAGAGGGTATTGCTGGGTTTTAGACATTTTTTTGGGAGAAAAATTCGAGGCAGTTGTCAATATTTTTTCACATTAAAAATTTCCCAATTTGTATACCACGTGGTATATATGCCCACATCCTCCTTCCCCCTCAAGTCTTCTTAAAACTTCATCAATCAGGTGGATTTATTTGAAAAATTAAAATTTTGGGAAAATTCTGCAATTTTGTCAATGTCAGATAGAGCCTACATATATCTTATAGGCATGACTGAATCAGGAGCTTTACGGACATTTCTGATTGTTGTATCTTTTCGGCCTATTTTCAGATAGTGCTCAATGACATAAATATGAACTCAGTTGCACTAGAACGGTCTAAGCTTGAGCTCAAGATATAGCAGAAAAAAAAGATGACCATCTCACTTTCAGCTTTCACCTTGTCGATGATTTCAGCTTTAGTATGAAAATAATGTGATCAGCATCACACCCAACTGCACATGTCACTTTCCAGTAACATTTTTAATCATTTTTTAAATCTAAACCAAATAAATATGAATGTTTGCATTTCATCACCTCCAGCCTAAACTTCTGCATAACTGAATCCCTAACTAAGGATTGTTAGTGCAACTGCAAGAAAAAATCTCAACATTATGATTGGCTGTAAATTAGGATCAGCCACTTGATTTGGACATTGAGATAAGCTAGGTGACTGATGGTGCCCTTTTAACGATAGGCATAAGTTGTAAAAAACAAATGACTGAAATTTGTTCATCCCTCATTGTTGTAATGCTGCATTGAAATAAATCAGAACCTAGTTTGCTATTGGTTTTACAATTTCTACACATTTGACTGAAGTCGGCCAGCATCAGCATGAATGCATATGATTTTCATTTGGAGAAATTTTACTGTAGTTGACATAATGCTAAAGAAAGGAAAAATGCTCAATGGTGCAGAATATTGTTTTAAACAGACGTGGAAAATTTTTCAATGAGAAGGAATAAAAATCCAATAATACAACACGGGATTTTTTTAAATCTCTCACCCAAGTTTCGGAATACCTAGTCCACTCCTTTTTCTAGCTTGACAACTATCTAAGCAATGTGGACATTATCCAATAAACTAGTCAAGTAGTTTTAGTAATTTGACAAAGTAAAAGCAATTCCAATTGGTGTAGATATTAATGCATAAAATTTGCTTGATCAGGTATAAAAGTGATTGCCTTTCGATCAAAAAATAAGACAAATATCCATGTATCTTACTCCACATTCAGGTTCTATACCTGACTAGTATTTAAATCACATTTCCAAGGTCATGTTCCACATAGTACATTAAAACATTAGGATGTAACTTTAATATTTGCTGCTCATTTATTGAAAGTTTTCACACTCAGTAACAAAGCTTCAGTAATAGGAAAATCTAAATTGCTGATTAGTAAACTGTGTTTTTGCTGTTGATGCTTATTGAATTTTAAATTTTAATAATGGAATTATCTTATGATTAGCTGTAAACTTTAAAATTTTCAATTTAAAATTTAAAATGTTAAAATTTAAAAATTTTCAACTGTTTTAGTCTTTTGAGTTAGATCATAAATTCAGGGCACATTCAACCAAGTTTTCCAAATTTGATCAATTTCAACAATCATGAAAAATAGTGATTGTGTCTGGCTAGCTTAACCTGTCACAATTTAACCTTGAACTGCCCAGGTAGAATTTTCACTAGTTTGTACGCAAGATGGGTATAAGTTCCAACAAAATTTCCAGCGAGGAATAAAAAATTACTTTTTTTATTTGACTGTCGATGATTTAAGCAAAAAGCTGAGTTTGTATGTTGGTCATATCCCCCTCCATCCACACTACTGGTATGAAAGAAAAAGCACACTCAGTGATGGGATTGAACCTTGATGGGGAACACTATTTGAAGCATGATGCACCACTACAACTTAAGTACTTGCTATATGCAACAAATAAATGCAGTATGGTCATCCATATGAAGGCCTGGCTTGTGCAATGCTCAGTGAGGCGAATAGAATCCACTTGATGCTACATACAAGGTTTTCTTCCTACCAACTGAGTTAACCAGGCCATGTAAATTTTTTGGAAACTGCAGTTGTGGTAGTTGTGGCTTACCGAAGGCATGCTGCATAAAACACTCAGAACAGCAGGATACATGGCTACTACATTTTCAATACTTTGGATATGAGTACAACAATTAATCCATAAAACTATTCTTTGTTCAAAATCCAATCATAAAACTTGATTTTTATTTTTCGCTCAGAACCATTTGGACTCCATTTCGATCAAGATGAACCAATCACTACTACTACACAAAGTAAGGCATTTATGAATTGGAGAGCTGCTTATCTCATAAACACAGTATATCCACTTCATGGTGTATCTCAAGACAATCAGGAAGCTTTGATGCAATGTAATCAAATAGAACATACAATCTATTCAGCGCCGTTGTTTGGAAACAATCTGTGCAGTGTAGCCAGCTGTGGTCAGATGTTCCGCCTGAAAAGTGATTTCTCAAACAGTTAAATTTTAGTCACAGAACTTTTGCAAAAGATGCAACAAAAAGCCAAATTTTAGAAAGCCCATAATATGTTGAGTATTGAGTATAAAATTGATTAAAAATATATTTGTTCTACAATAGACTTTAATAAACATTGTACAACCCAGAGAATAATCTAGTACAATGAGTTCACTAAATAAATTTTGTGGATCTTTTGGAAAAAAGTTCTATTTCTTGCATAAGTATTACAGACTTTCCATTGTATGGTGTTGGCTAATTTTCTTTATTGTTTCAGGTAATCCAACTAGCACAGTAGAGAGCTCATCAAGTGGGTTATCAATTTTCAAAATCCAAAAATCTCTGATTCTTATGCATCACATATAGCAGTTGTTATGGTATTTGCATATTGCACTTCAAGCAAACAAAACATAGCATATTCATAAGTAGCTGACATCAAATCAGAGTAAAGGTCTAACTTAAGTACCATTATGGCATCATAAAGTCTTAAACTTCTACTTTTGGTGTTTGAAAAGAATTTGGTATAAATATTCAGGATTCAAGTAAATATACTGCTAAACATCTATCATCATAAAAACATAAAAAGCAGCAGTGAGAGGGAAGCTCTCTGCGACTATTGAAATAAAATATTTATTTTAATTTTCAAATTCTGTCACTTACAGCATTATAGGCTTTTTTATGGACAGCTTTGTTATTTGGTTCTATAGTCAGGTATCAATCCTTTGCTGGAATACACTGTCAACAATTTCTATGATGAATGCATTTTCAATCTTAACTTTCAAGTCTTTTGATCTGAAGACTTAAAAAAAGATTAGATGCAAGAGGTTGTTGAAAAGAAGTGTGTTGCCAGTATGAATCAACTGTCAGCTAAGAAAGTATGCTTAGACAGAATCTGAGAATATGGCTAGGAGTAGGTGCAGAACAGAGTCTGTCTTATTAAAGCTTACCTTCAAAAGTCATATACGGAAGAAATCATTAACAGTGTTGCCAGGTCGATTTTCTACAAGGTACCAAATTCTACATCGAACATATACTAGAATTTAAAATTTTGACAACTGTGTGTAACTGATGTAAAAGCTTTTAGAAAGAGAAAATCATCATCTCTCAATGTATGTATCATGACAATAATTTTTCAATATTCTGTTATCTCAAATGAATTCAACAGAGAATATGCCATACTTTGTCAACCAATCCCATGGGAAATATTTTCAATTATATCATACAAAAAGTGTCAGTTATCATTATTCCAAATGTTTGCTGCTATAATATTAACTTAATTAACTCCAGGTCATTTGATCATACTTTCAAGAAACATATAGCAAGTGGAGACAAATGAAAAAACTATTTTACTTGCTCAAGCCTGGAAGCACAACATAATTGAATGTGAATGTCAGATGCGCCATCTCAAAACAAACTGGTTTTTGTACTGTGCACTCCAAAAAAAAATTAGTTTACTGCTTCATAACCCTAGGTCTAAGCCGTATCCTAAGGCCGAGAATTTGTCCGAGCTTCAGACCATGCCAAAAAATTGGTCAGGCAAAAAACTTGAAAAATCGATCCTTTTTTTACTGATCAGATGCATCAACAAATTCAAGTGAAGAACCAACTATAACATCAACATCAAGTGAAGCACCATCAACAACAACAACATCTACATCAAGTGAAGCACCAACAACAACAACAACATCTACATCAACTACAGCACCAACAACAACAACAACATCAACTGAAGCACCATCAACAACAACAACATCTACATCAAGTGAAGCACCATCAACAACAACAACATCTACATCAAGTGAAGCACCAACAACAACAACAACATCGACATCAACTACAGCACCAACAACAACAACAACATCAACTGAAGCACCATCAACAACAACAACATCTACATCAAGTGAAGCACCAACAACAACAACAACATCGACATCAACTAAAGCACCAACAACAACAACAACATCTACATCAAGTGAAGCACCAACAACAACAAAGACATCAACATCAAGTGAAGCACCAACAACAACAAAGACATCAACATCAGGTGAAGCACCAACAACAACAACAACATCGACATCAACTAGAGCACCAACAACAACAACAACATCAACTGAAGCACCATCAACAACAACAACATCTACATCAAGTAAAGCACCAACAACAACAACAACATCAACTGAAGCACCAACAACAACAACAACATCAACATCAAGTGAAGCATCAACAACAACAAAGACATCAACATCAGGTGAAGCACCAACAACAACAACAACATCGACATCAACTAAAGCACCAACAACAACAACAACATCAACTGAAGCACCATCAACAACAACAACATCTACATCAAGTAAAGCACCAACAACAACAACAACATCAACTGAAGCACCAACAACAACAACAACATCAACATCAAGTGAAGCATCAACAACAACAAAGACATCAACATCAGGTGAAGCACCAACAACAACAACAACATCGACATCAACTAAAGCACCAACAACAACAACAACATCAACTGAAGCACCATCAACAACAACAACATCTACATCAAGTAAAGCACCAACAACAACAACAACATCAACTGAAGCACCATCAACAACAACAACATCTACATCAAGTGAAGCACCAACAACAACAACAACATCGACATCAACTAAAGCACCAACAACAACAACAACATCTACATCAAGTGAAGCACCAACAACAACAAAGACATCAACATCAAGTGAAGCACCAACAACAACAAAGACATCAACATCAGGTGAAGCACCAACAACAACAACAACATCGACATCAACTAGAGCACCAACAACAACAACAACATCAACTGAAGCACCATCAACAACAACAACATCTACATCAAGTAAAGCACCAACAACAACAACAACATCAACTGAAGCACCAACAACAACAACAACATCAACATCAAGTGAAGCACCAACAACAACAAAGGCATCAACATCAGGTGAAGCACCAACAACAACAACAACATCGACATCAACTAAAGCACCAACAACAACAACAACATCAACTGAAGCACCATCAACAACAACAACATCTACATCAAGTAAAGCACCAACAACAACAACAACATCAACTGAAGCACCAACAACAACAACAACATCAACATCAAGTAAAGCACCAACAACAACAACAACATCAACTGAAGCACCAACAACAACAACAACATCAACATCAAGTGAAGCACCAACAACAACAAAGACATCAACATCAAGTGAAGCACCAACAACAACAACAACAACATCAACTGAAGCACCATCAACAACAACAACATCTACATCAAGTGAAGCACCAACAACAACAACAACATCAACTGAAGCACCAACAACAACAACAACATCAACATCAAGTAAAGCACCAACAACAACAACAACATCAACTGAAGCACCAACAACAACAACAACATCAACATCAAGTGAAGCACCAACAACAACAAAGACATCAACATCAAGTGAAGCACCAACAACAACAACAACAACAACAACAACAACAACAACAACAACAACAACATCAACTGAAGCACCATCAACAACAACAACATCTACATCAAGTGAAGCACCAACAACAACAACAACATCAACTGAAGCACCATCAACAACAACAACATCTACATCAAGTAAAGCACCAACAACAACAACAACAACATCGACATCAACTAAAGCACCAACAACAACAACAACATCTACATCAAGTGAAGCACCACCAACAACAACATCAAACACAACATCAACTGAAGAACCAACAACAACAACCACATCAACTGAAGCACCAACAACAACAACAACATCAACTGAAGCACCAACAACAACAACAACATCAACTGAAGCACCAACAACAACAACAACATCAACTGAAGCACCAACAACAACAACAACATCAACTGAAGCACCAACAACAACAACAACATCAACATCAAGTGAAGCACCAACAACAACAAAGACATCAACATCAAGTGAAGCACCAACAACAACAACAACAACATCAACTGAAGCACCATCAACAACAACAACATCTACATCAAGTGAAGCACCAACAACAACAACAACATCAACTGAAGCACCAACAACAACAACAACATCAACATCAAGTAAAGCGACAACAACAACAACAACATCAACTGAAGCACCAACAACAACAAAGACATCAACATCAAGTGAAGCACCAACAACAACAACAACAACATCAACTGAAGCACCATCAACAACAACAACATCTACATCAAGTGAAGCACCAACAACAACAACAACATCAACTGAAGCACCAACAACAACAACAACATCAACATCAAGTAAAGCACCAACAACAACAACAACATCAACTGAAGCACCAACAACAACAACAACATCAACATCAAGTGAAGCACCAACAACAACAAAGACATCAACATCAAGTGAAGCACCAACAACAACAACAACAACAACAACAACAACAACAACAACAACATCAACTGAAGCACCATCAACAACAACAACATCTACATCAAGTGAAGCACCAACAACAACAACAACATCAACTGAAGCACCATCAACAACAACAACATCTACATCAAGTGAAGCACCAACAACAACAACAACATCAACTGAAGCACCATCAACAACAACAACATCTACATCAAGTAAAGCACCAACAACAACAACAACAACATCGACATCAACTAAAGCACCAACAACAACAACAACATCTACATCAAGTGAAGCACCACCAACAACAACATCAAATACAACATCAACTGAAGAACCAACAACAACAACCACATCAACTGAAGCACCAACAACAACAACAACATCAACTGAAGCACCAACAACAACAACAACATCAACTGAAGCACCAACAACAACAACAACATCAACTGAAGCACCAACAACAACAACAACATCAACTGATGCACCAACAACAACAACAACATCAACATCAAGTGAAGCATCAACAACAACAACATCGACATCAAGTGAAGCACCACCAACAACAACATCAAATACAACATCAACTGAAGAACCAACAACAACAACAACATCAACATCAAGTAAAGCGACAACAACAACAACAACATCAACTGAAGCACCAACAACAACAACAACATCAACATCAAGTGAAGCACCAACAACAACAAAGACATCAACATCAAGTGAAGCACCAACAACAACAACAACAACATCAACTGAAGCACCATCAACAACAACAACATCTACATCAAGTGAAGCACCAACAACAACAACAACATCAACTGAAGCACCAACAACAACAACAACATCAACATCAAGTAAAGCACCAACAACAACAACAACATCAACTGAAGCACCAACAACAACAACAACATCAACATCAAGTGAAGCACCAACAACAACAAAGACATCAACATCAAGTGAAGCACCAACAACAACAACAACAACAACAACAACAACAACAACATCAACTGAAGCACCATCAACAACAACAACATCTACATCAAGTGAAGCACCAACAACAACAACAACATCAACTGAAGCACCATCAACAACAACAACATCTACATCAAGTGAAGCACCAACAACAACAACAACATCAACTGAAGCACCATCAACAACAACAACATCTACATCAAGTAAAGCACCAACAACAACAACAACAACATCGACATCAACTAAAGCACCAACAACAACAACAACATCTACATCAAGTGAAGCACCACCAACAACAACATCAAATACAACATCAACTGAAGAACCAACAACAACAACCACATCAACTGAAGCACCAACAACAACAACAACATCAACTGAAGCACCAACAACAACAACAACATCAACTGAAGCACCAACAACAACAACAACATCAACTGAAGCACCAACAACAACAACAACATCAACTGAAGCACCAACAACAACAACAACATCAACATCAAGTGAAGCATCAACAACAACAACATCGACATCAAGTGAAGCACCACCAACAACAACATCAAATACAACATCAACTGAAGAACCAACAACAACAACAACATCAACATCAAGTAAAGCGACAACAACAACAACAACATCAACTGAAGCACCAACAACAACAACAACATCAACATCAAGTGAAGCACCAACAACAACAAAGACATCAACATCAAGTGAAGCACCAACAACAACAACAACAACATCAACTGAAGCACCATCAACAACAACAACATCTACATCAAGTGAAGCACCAACAACAACAAAGACATCAACATCAAGTGAAGCATCAACAACAACAACATCGACATCAAGTGAAGCACCACCAACAACAACATCAAATACAACATCAACTGAAGAACCAACAACAACAACAACATCAACATCAAGTAAAGCGACAACAACAACAACAACATCAACTGAAGCACCAACAACAACAACAACATCAACATCAAGTGAAGCACCAACAACAACAAAGACATCAACATCAAGTGAAGCACCAACAACAACAACAACAACATCAACTGAAGCACCATCAACAACAACAACATCTACATCAAGTGAAGCACCAACAACAACAACAACATCAACTGAAGCACCAACAACAACAACAACATCAACATCAAGTAAAGCACCAACAACAACAACAACATCAACTGAAGCACCAACAACAACAACAACATCAACATCAAGTGAAGCACCAACAACAACAAAGACATCAACATCAAGTGAAGCACCAACAACAACAACAACAACAACAACAACAACAACAACAACAACATCAACTGAAGCACCATCAACAACAACAACATCTACATCAAGTGAAGCACCAACAACAACAACAACATCAACTGAAGCACCAACAACAACAACAACATCAACATCAAGTAAAGCACCAACAACAACAACAACATCAACTGAAGCACCAACAACAACAACAACATCAACATCAAGTGAAGCACCAACAACAACAAAGACATCAACATCAAGTGAAGCACCAACAACAACAACAACAACAACAACAACAACAACATCAACTGAAGCACCATCAACAACAACAACATCTACATCAAGTGAAGCACCAACAACAACAACAACATCAACTGAAGCACCAACAACAACAACAACATCAACATCAAGTAAAGCACCAACAACAACAACAACATCAACTGAAGCACCAACAACAACAACAACATCAACATCAAGTGAAGCACCAACAACAACAAAGACATCAACATCAAGTGAAGCACCAACAACAACAACAACAACAACAACAACAACAACATCAACTGAAGCACCATCAACAACAACAACATCTACATCAAGTGAAGCACCAACAACAACAACAACATCAACTGAAGCACCATCAACAACAACAACATCTACATCAAGTGAAGCACCAACAACAACAACAACATCAACTGAAGCACCATCAACAACAACAACATCTACATCAAGTAAAGCACCAACAACAACAACAACAACATCGACATCAACTAAAGCACCAACAACAACAACAACATCTACATCAAGTGAAGCACCACCAACAACAACATCAAATACAACATCAACTGAAGAACCAACAACAACAACCACATCAACTGAAGCACCAACAACAACAACAACATCAACTGAAGCACCAACAACAACAACAACATCAACTGAAGCACCAACAACAACAACAACATCAACTGAAGCACCAACAACAACAACAACATCAACTGAAGCACCAACAACAACAACAACATCAACATCAAGTGAAGCATCAACAACAACAACATTGACATCAAGTGAAGCACCACCAACAACAACATCAAATACAACATCAACTGAAGAACCAACAACAACAACCACATCAACTGAAGCACCAACAGCAACAACAACATCAACTGAAGCACCATCAACAACAACAACAACATCAACTGAAGCACCAACAACAACAACAACATCAACATCAAGTGAAGCATCAACAACAACAACAACATCAACATCAACTGAAGCACCATCAACAACAACATCAACATCAACTGAAACACCAACAACAACAACAACATCAACTGAAGCACCAACAACAACAACAACATCGACATCAACTAAAGCACCAACAACAACAACAACATCAACTGAAGCACCATCAACAACAACAACATCTACATCAACTGAAGCACCATCAACAACAACATCAACATCAACTGAAGAACCAACAACAACAACCACATCAACTGAAGCACCAACAACAACAACAACATCGACATCAAGTGAAGCACCAACAACATCAACATCAACATCAACTGAAGCACCATCAACAACAACAACATCAACATCAAGTACAGCACCAACCACATCAACATCAACATCAACTGAAGCACCATCAACAACAACAACATCTACATCAAGTGAAGCACCAACAACAACAACAACATCAACTGAAGGAAGCTCAGTTAAAGGTAATTTTCGATTGTATATTGCTATAATCACACAAGGTTATATGTTCGACATAGGATCTATAGGGTGGAACACAAAATGTTGGGAAAAATCTTGAATCACAACTGCCTCAAAAAAACTTCAAAAAACCTATGAAATGCTTGTTTTTTGACTATGCGTTTGTTCAACAACACAAAGATTTGTATAAAAATTTGCATCTGCTGAGCGCCTTTCAATGGACTGAACTAAAATGTTTGTAATTCCAGAAGCTTTCAGGAACTAAAATGTGTGTTTTCTAGCAGTCTAGAGCTGCCAAAAGTGTAGCCTTTGAGGAAAGAGCGAAAACTAAAATCTTGGTGAAAAAATTTTACCAGAGGTATAGTTTAATGCAATTTTCATCAAAATATTTAAATAGAATTAAATGGGTTCTTAGTATGTAAGAATTTCAAACAGGCGCATGCTTGGTAATGTCGTATAAGCGGTCGTATGCCCTCGGCTACCTAGCTGCGGTTCTCGGGAGATTCAATCTGGTACGGCCCCTGACGCTAACCCGGTACTAGATACAATCCTACTGCAGGTCATGGAGACTTGATAAACAAAGATATTTATTTTGGAAATGACAAAAGTGTAAATACAACAGTGAGCAAGTGATGAATGGAATGCAAAGTGCCAAAGTGCGCACACAATGCTGATTTCCTCCCTAAGTCGCTGACCCTTCCTTTTGTCCCTGTGCACAGAGCCCCAGGGACTTTCGGGTATCTTAGTCCACGACCTAAGCTGAAAGCTTGTCCAAAGACAGACCAGTATAACTAACTCCTGAACAACCACTCACTACTATCCTTGATCAAGATTGAATGTCGAAAATATCCTTAGGCCGCGGGAATCCTCAAAACGAATCGGTGACGCAAAAATCAAACACACAATAATGCAAATGGTGAATGCGTCCTCAAATCCTTCCTCAGCGGCCGCGAGTCTTCTCCGAAGGCACAATAATAAAAACGGCCGGACGATAATAATAAACGAATTAAGAATGAAAAAATACACTGCAATGCGCCTAACATCAACTTGCATGTATTATGCAAAACATTCGCGCCCACCATTTATTTGTTTTTGGACCAAAAATGTGTGGCACAAACCGTTTTGTCGGTTTGTTTACTTAATAAAAATTGGAGCTAGTTTAACAACAAAGAGCTCTAGAAAATAAAAATATAATAAATAGAGGGCCAAAGGTCAGAGGAATTGACCCTCTGACATCCCTCCCCCCCAAAGGCAAGACTTTTCCCGCCAGCGAAGGGAAAAGTCAGGAGGTCCCCCAAGGGCCCCAGACTCCTGATGCCGACGACTCAAAATGTTCAAAAAATGACGCTACGCGCCGTTGATGCAGTAAAATCAATAACATTAAAACGCCCGTATCGAACAGTATCTTTCCAACTATAGGGCCGATGGCGCCGGATACTACCCCCGACGCTAAAAGTTCACTAATAAAAATGCCCCGTGGGCCCGTTTACCCGAATAAAAAGAATGAAATGTTTGAACGAATAGCATTCACGGCACTCGGGCCGAATTTGACAAATAAAAAATAAAAATTGTTTGATCGGCGGCGACCCCCGCAGTGCCCGAGTTAGGTTGTGGGCCACTCCCCACTGCCGTCGATGTGTTTGGTATGGGCGGCTCCTCCATCACCGATTTTGGCCTTCGTCTCTGCCCTCTCCGGAGGGGGGTTGTCGATTGTGGAGAGCCCGCAAGACTTTCGAAATTTCCACCGCCATTGCTCCTCTGGCCCCTTGGCCGGACACTGGCCCCCCAACGCCTTTGGTATTATCTGCCCCCAGGAAGAAAGGATGCCCGAAGACCGAATCCTCCGGGCCTTTGGCTGTCTAGATTTTGAACCAATATGTATATGGTATTTGTTGTTAAAGTAGGTCTGTGTTATTAAAATGCAAACTTAAACCCACAACACAGTCTGTGCCACGAAAAAGTTTTGAATGAGAAGGTATGTAAATTTGAAAAAAGGATGAGAAAAAGGTTTAGAAATGGTAGCGGGAAGCTGCCTAGCACATGCATGATGTTACTTGGTGACTATTTTGGGAAAGGAAAAGAAAAAATCCAAAAATTTTACGAAAATTTCTACAATAATTACTAAAGATGAGAAGAAAAAGAACAAACGTAAATTCACACAGGTGCAAATAAAACGAAACGCAAATGAGAAAATGAATAAAACGAATTTATGAGATTAATAGAACAAGGCAATTTTTGCGGCACAGATCCCGGAGATATAATATTGCAAGGCATAGATGTAGAAAAACTTTAAATCAGAATGTAGAAAAATTACATTGAAAAAGATTTTTTGCACACAACATATTTCCCCTGACGTCACAAAGAGTGAGGTCAAGAATTTACAAGGGTATATTTACTTTCACCATCGCACGTAATGGCCACACCATGGATGTTGTAATTCTTCCTTCCGGTTCCATGGGCAAATATCGTTCGAATTTTCATACCTTGAGGACTATTGTTGTACCAGGAAACCGATTTCTTCGAAACTGACTCTGTGGAGGAACTTTTTTGAAGTGACAAGTCATACCTGAAAAAAGAATGCGGTTTAAATCATCAATGCTTACCTTCCCGAGTCCACGATAATTCGATGGCAAATACTACATTCTTAGCTGCAACAATGGGCATCGACAAAATTTTTGATGAAATAGCGAAACATTATTATCCAAAACGTAATGCTCCTCGGTAACCATTCAAGGTCGGCCAAAGAACACCTTTGAATAATTCCAAACTATCGATAGGTTGTACTAAGCGGCAAATATTACAACATAAGAATATGGTTCTCGAACTAATACTTTCCAATAATACACACGAAACGACTCCGACGCACAAGAATAAATTTGGCTATAAGGGAGTTGATCAGGCTCTCGAACATCCAAAATCCTCGGCGAATAAATTGCTGGCCAGCCAATTTAGAGTCACATTTTTTATAATTACGTTCTCTTTGAATTCTTTGTCCACTCAATACAAAATTAATATTATATCACCATTCTTGCAACTGGATGAGATTCTTGCCATCTTGGACGTCATGGGATTCCGTATCAACTGAATACTTCCAAAATCGGTTCCGTTCCTGGGTGAAACTTTTGCAATAAAATTATTACCAACATATGGATTAATGAACATTTTCTATCTATCACACCAAGCATGTGAAAAGATATTGTTTTTACGATAAGTTCTGAAAATTGGGCTTATCTTTTGATCTGCGCCTAAAACTACCATAAAAATTACCAAAATTAAGTTAGTACGATTAAAAAATTGCAAGAAAAGGGAGAAAATATAATACATAAGACATTGGTAAAAAGGAACACAATGTAAAACAAAATTCGAACAAAACACAAAAATACAATGATAAAAACGAATTATGAGCTACAATAAAATTCAGGTGTTCGCGTAACAAAAGGCATTACGCGATTAATTGAGACTACCTGTACACGTGAATCTAGTTTTCTGGCGCGGTGTATTTTTATGACATTTTTATCTAAATTCTGTATCTCTATCACCTCGTAAGGTCCGTCATTCATTGTATCCACTTTCCCTTTTATAATTCCCTTTTGATAGAGCACAAGTTCACCAACTTGAAAGGTTTTCTTGCGAGCCTTCTTATCATACTGTAATTTTCGTTCGGCCGCCGCTTTTTTATGATTTTCGTTTATGATTTTGTACGTGTTAAGGAGGTGTTCCATTAAAATGTATTTATATGTGTCATAATTGTTCTGCATAATTATCGGCCACGCAATTTCGTTGTCAAATTGAAATCTTGCCTCATGGCCATACAACAACCTGTGTGGCGAATTTTTCGTGGTTTTATGGGGCGTAACTCGATAGGCAAATAAAATTTGCTCCAGATAATGAGGCCAATCATCTGGATCAGTTATCGCCACCCTCCTAATTTGTTCAATTAGGGTCCTATTGAATCTTTCCACCATACCATTGCATTGCGGATGGTATGGTGTCGTATTTATTTTCTTTATTTTCAGGAGATCACACACGTCGCGCATTAGTTCGGACATATACGCTGAGCCCTGGTCGCTCAGCAAGTGTTTAGGCGTCCCCTGGGTATAAATTACTTTTTCCATGAATGCCTTTACAATAGTATCGGCTTTTTGGTCGGGAATACATTTGGCCTCCACCCATTTAGTAAAATAATCCATAAATATGATGACGTATGGTCTTTTTTCCCGTAGAGGCGAAATACTGACCACATCAGTTGCTACTATTTCCCAAGGATACGAAACGGGTATTGGGTTAAGTGGTTGAATTGGGTTTGCTATTGGGCGACATAATTGGCATACGACGCAGGATTTTATCCATTTAATAATGTCGTCTTCCATATTTGACCACCAAAATTTGTTCCCGATTGCAGCAATGATTCGATCTATACCTTGGTGTCCCATTAATGTGTTACCATGATATTGGTGTAAAACCAGGTATCTAAGTTTCGTAGGGATCACCAACTGATTTCTTCCATGGATATTCTCCCGATACAATATATCATTTTCCAAATGAAAACTGTTGAAGTATTTTCTCGAGCTATTTTCTGCAATATTCTTGAAAATATCGGCTAATTTTGGATCCATTCGTTGCTGCTTTTTCACCAAATCCAGGGAAAATAATTCCGATTCCTTCTTTGCTTCCTCTGGCATCTGATCTATTTCCTGTTGAGTCGGCGGTGGGGGATCAATAACTGTCTCCTGCGTCTCAGGTTCAAGCATTTGTCTCGTCATGGCTCGCGTTACTGCCATGCATTCGGGTTCCATACTCAATTTCTCATCTTCAATTTCTTCCTTCGTTTCCTGTTTCTTGTTTCGACTCTTTTCCTTCTCTTCGGACCGTGATAAGAAATCTGCGAAGGCGTTTTCCCGTCCGGCTACATACTCGAATGTATAATTAAATTGTCCGAGATATAAAGCCCATTTCAACAACCTTTGGTTTTGTTGTTTCTCTGCAGAGAGCCACGTAACTGGTTTATGATCTGTCCTGATTATGACCATAAACCCCATAACGTAGTGCCTATACTGCTTGAACCCATAGACTACCGCCAAACATTCTCTCTCTGTCCTTGAATACCTTGTTTCCGCGTCGTTCAAGACTCTACTTGAGTATGCTATTGTCCAGCGATCGTTATCTGTTTCCTGGTACAAAATCGCACCTATCGCTGTTCCTGAAGCATCGGTTTGAATTACAAATCTTGCCGACCCGTCAAATACTGGATATCGAAGGAAGGGTGCCATCATTAGGGCGTTTTTTACGCTCTCAAAAGCTGCCAACTGCTCCTCTGAAAGTTCAAACTTTTCCTTCCTATTTTTCTTTGCGAGGGCTTTAAATAAAGGCTGGGTGATAAAGGCTAAATTAGGGATGAACCGTTTAGACCACTGCACTAATCCCAAAAATTTTTGTAGCTGCTTGAAGGATTTGGGTACTTCAAAATTTTTTACCGCTTCTATTTTCTGTGGATCGACTGACATTCTGTTCTTGTCCAATATGTGGCCTAAAAATTTTACGCTGGCTGGCATAAAAGAACATTTGTCAGGTTTTAGTGTGAGGTTCGCATTTGTCAGGCATCAAAATATTGTCTCCAGATTTTCAAGATGCTCTTCGACGGTTTTGGAAAAAATTATGACATCGTCTATATATACTAGGCATATTTTCCATACATATGGATACAGAATTCGTTCCATTAGATGCTGAAATTCCGCGGGAGCATTCTTTAAACCGAACGGCATCACCTTGAACTGGAACAAACCGTCTTGACATATAAATGCTGTTTTTTCTTTTGATTCGGAGTGCATTGGTACCTGCCAGTACCCAGACTTTAAATCCAATGTGGAAAAGTACCGTGCTCCTCCTAGCGCATCTAAATAATCATCGATTCGAGGTATCGGAAATTTATCGTCTTTCGTCACTTGATTGATTCCTCTGTAGTCAACTACTGGTCTCCACGTGCCATCTTTCTTGCCTGCTAAAAACAATGGTGCAGCCCAAGGGCTTCTAGAGGGCTCAATGACACCCTTTTCCATCATATCTTTCACATGTTCCCGGATGATGTCTCTTTGCATTATTGGAGCTCTCCAGTAGTGCTTTTGAACTGGCAACGCATTTCCTGTATCAATTTTGTGTTCAGCTTCGTGGGTCAATGTTAAAGGGTCATTGTTCATACTGAATGCATGCCTATGTTTGAGTAGGACATTCATAAGTTTTTGTTGACCTTCTCTGTCGATACTTGACTCCTTTACCAACTGCGTCACAATTTTGATGAACTCCGGCTTGCTTTGTTGTTGCAGCTGAGGCTCTGTCTGAAGTTGGTGGATTTTTTCATCAAACTCGGGTCCCCGAAATTTTGTTTTCGATTTCACTATTAGTTCGTTACTACGCAACTTTATCCCCTTATTTGTTTCGTTTATAAGTAGGATTTGAAAATTCTTATCTTTTCATCCACAATCGAAGCGTCGACGTCGAATAAAGTATCCCTCCCCGTTTCTTCTACCACTATAGGACCCTTTGTCCAATGTTTCTGTGGCCAAACCACAGCTTGCACAAAAGAAGTGGTATTCGGAGGTATATATGTCCTGGATTTTGTCCATATGAAAGTTTCCTCATCCATTTCAGTTATTCGCATGACTTGTTCCTGTTCATTGTCGCTTTCTAGTTCAGGTGGTTCTTCATCCTTAACTTCCTCCTGTAGAGGTACATCATCCAAAACGACTGGATTATTTGGAATTGGCAGCCGCGGTGGTATTTGCGCATCGTCGAATAATGTTTCACTAATAATTTGTCTTTCTATGTTTGCTAGGCGTATGTGACCTTTTCCAAAATCGATTGCCGCCTGTATACTAGGATGGGTTAGAAAATCTAGACCCAATATAATACCTTCATTCAGGTTATCTAGTAATGCGAATCTAGCAAGAAAATTACCAAAACCGGTTCGGACGTAGATAAATGTAGGGCCGTATGTTGTTACTCGTTTTCCTACAGCTGTTACTACTGAATTTAAGATGGGAAATTTTGTCTTTGGTGTATTCAGTAGTCTCGACGCTGTATCTGTCCTCATGAAGCTAGATTGTGCTCCCGTATCGATTAGGGCTTTAAATTCTTCTCTGCGTATTTTAACAGGAATCAATAACGGTTGGCATTTGCGAAAGTTTTCCAAAAATAGATGTTCGTTATCATTGGCGAGTCTAGGTTTCGCTTCTGAAGTAGAATTGATAACATTCGCCAAATTTAGCTCATAGTTCTCGATTAGAACTCCATGCAGGGCTATAATTTCTGGTTGATTTTCTTTTTTAGCTTCTTGGGAATTAATTACATTTATGGAGTTATTTGGTGGATCATTCGCAGGTGGTGCTATTGCTGGCGGTGGGACATTTGGTGGTGCTTGTGGAACATTATTTTGTTGATAATAATAACCCACATTTGGATTTTGCTCTGTATTATTATTATGATATAGCATCCATTGGCCAAAATTAGTGAATCCAGCTCGTCCATGATTTACAAAGCCACGGTGATGATCAAAATTTGGATTGTAAAAATTGTTGCCACGATTCCACGACCTCCCCTGATCCCTTGGTTGAATCAATTCAGGGTGAAGAACGAAACAATTTTCCGACGAATGGCTATTCGATTTATGATATGTACAATATGGTCGACGATACGGATTTCCCAAAACTCGATCAGGTAAGCTATTATATGGCACATTATTATTATTGTTGACTCCCCAACAATTAAGAGCTGGAGGGCCCTGATTCCTAATTGCATCATTGACCATCTTCATAATATCCTGTTGAGATACGGGGGCCTGAAATGCTGGTGGCGGTGGAAAAATTTGCTGAGGCCGTGAAATTTGTTGTTGTTGACCGATACTGCTATCTTGCTGATGAATTTGTAAATTATTAAATCTTCTATTTTCATAGACTCGATTCAACCGATCCTCTTCACCGTCTTCTTGGTCTTCGCTGAACTCTTTCCAGGCCGTCATATCGGCTTTCAATTTGTTTACGAATTCTGCCAATGAGGCGATATTTTTGAATTGGTGAAGCCGACCTTCCATTCCAGTATGAACGTATACGGGAGCTTTGTGAAAATATGTTTCAATAACTATTCGGTTTCTTTCGTTTTCTGTCTTTTCATAATTCAATAAATGAACATACGTTTTTATCCGTCGCAAGAAGTCTTTCGTACTTTCCCCTTTTTGTTTCTTCATATCGTGTAGCTCCCTTCTGAGTGCAGGAGTGTCCATTTTAGGGGCAACCATTCGGATGACACTGGCCTTCCCTTCTTCGTAGGTACTGTTTTTATCCACATACGTTGAGGTTCCGAAATTGCAGCAACGCCAGAGTACTTCAATTCTTAAGTCCTCCGTGTCTTCAGGCTTGAATGTGCCTTCCAAACATGCGAAAAAATTAAGTATCTCTGCGGCTTCCATTTTGTCGGATATTTCCTTATTTTTCATTCGATTTAAAATTATATTCATTCTTTTTTCGGGATCTTCGTAATATCGTCCATACTCTTGCCGACTTCGAGGAATGCCTGCTACCATAGCTTGCTCTGTTCCAGAATTCCATGATGTCGTTGGTATATCATCTTCAATATTTCGATGTTGGGCACTTTGAGCCTGGGCCTGAGGGAAATGGTTTTCAAACCAATTTACTTTTCTTTCCAAACTCCTGTCTAAATGGTCCTTGACCAGTTCAGACGGAAGTATTTCCACATCTCCAGGATTTGATATTCTTTCATCGGGTTTCTTATCCATTTTCTTCATCAATTCTCGCATTTGTTTCTCAACTTCTTCCATGATCTTTTTCGCATTTTGTTGATCCTGTTCTCGTAATCTTTCTTCCAATAATTTTCGTTCCGCTCTTTCTCGCATAAGTTGTTCGAGTATTTCTTGTTCCCGAAGTGCCGCTTTCGTTCTTTCTACATTAACCGCATTCGTCGATTTGTCAACAGCTCTTTGCATTGATTCCAGGATAGCTAAAGTGGCCACATCTTGTAAATTCCCGTTCGTTAGCCTTTCGGTTTCGTTCTTCGGTTTTGTTGCGATATCCATTTTCGCATCACCTTTCGGTATTGTAGGCGTATATCTTGAATTATAAAATGATACGGCATTCATTTCTGGAGATACATTGATTTTTTCCAACGATGATCCTGAATCTGATGACATTTGTATCCCCTGATCCACATAATCATATTTCTCTGCATCAATAGTTTGATCCCTATCGCTATCATCGGGTAAATTTGCGAATTTCTTTGCTACTTGCTCAATTGTTGCTTCCACATTTGCCATTCGTTTGGCATGATCTTCTTTGGTCAATTCAGTTTGCGATAGCATTACTTTCGGTCGTCTTCCAGGCTGTTTCCGCACCATTAATTTCGGTTTCGATAATTTCTTCATAATTTACCTTTGTAGCTGTAACGGTCACCAATGTCGTATAAGCGGTCGTATGCCCTCGGCTACCTAGCTGCGGTTCTCGGGAGATCCAATCTGGTACGGCCCCTGACGCTAACCCCGTACTAGATACAATCCTACTGCAGGTCACGGAGACTTGATAAACAAAGATATTTATTTTGGAAATGACAAAAGTGTAAATACAACAGTGAGCAAGTGATGAATGGAATGCAAAGTGCCAAAGTGCGCACACAACGCTGATTTCCTCCCTAAGTCGCTGACCCTTCCTTTTGTCCCTGTGCACAGAGCCCCAGGGACTTTCGGGTATCTTAGTCCACGACCTAAGCTGAAAGCTTGTCCAAAGACAGACCAGTATAACTAACTCCTGAACAACCACTCACTACTATCCTTGATCAAGATTGAACGTCGAAAATATCCTTAGGCCGCGGGAATCCTCAAAATGAATCCGCGACGCGAAAATCAAACACACAATAATGGGAACGGTGAATGCGTCCTCAAATCCTTCCTCAGCCGCCGGGAGTCTTCTCCGAAGGCACAATAATAAAAACGGCCGGACGATAATAATAAACGAATTAAGAATGAAAAAATACACTGCAATGCACCTAACATCAACTTGCATGTATTATGCAAAACATTCGCGCCCAGCATTTATTTGTTTTTGGACCAAAAATGTGTGGCACAAACCGTTTTGTCGGTTTGTTTACTTAATAAAAATTGGAGCTACTTTAACAACAAAGAGCTCTAGAAAATAAAAATATAATGAATAGAGGGCCAAAGGTCAGAGGAATTGACCCTCTGACAGTAAGTAAGAATGTGAAACAAGCATCAGCAGGTGTGAAAAACTTTTGTAGCACTATTTTCTGCAAATTTCAGTTTAAAGAAGTCTTATGAGGAAGGATGGTCAACATAAAAAAACAGTTTTTTTTGGATATTAAAAAACTAGTTTGAAAATTTACACTCCCAATCTCAGTTTTATGTTTCAAATTAGTAAAAAAAGGATGAATATGCAGAAAAATCCACAAACACATTGTGTAAGTACCCTGCATATTACAATTCCACTTAGTTGGTTGAGTGAATACTTCAGATACCCTAAATGCAGCAAATATGTTGTATGATGGCTTCAAAGAACTCAATAAGACATGCTGAATGTGTTTTCAATGCAATTCTCAAGGTTCTCATATTTATCCCTCACAAATTCTGACTGTTAGACATTCAGCATCCTCCAAAACTTTCACCTATGTTTTTTTCATTCAACATTTAAAAAATGAATCAATTATATATTTGATAATGCAGAAACTCACCCAATTATTGGTGTGTCTCATAACACAATGATGCCCAAAAACTCGCAGGTCTAAAAAAACCCAAACGCCTATCAGAGGTATGAGAACTGAAAACACACAGTGAAGTAACTTCTCTTTGGCTAAAGTATCAGCACAGATAGACCTAGAACCTGCTAATGCTGGACCAGAAAAGTACACTTTTTCACAAAAAGTCCTGTTACAAACACACTGAACTATTAAATGCATCTTCTTGCGAAATGTGTAATGGTTTCTAATTCAGGCTTGTTAGATTTGGTTTTCCAAGGAATATTATTCCTGCTATAAACTTCACTTTGTTCCTCTAATTATATCAAATTAAAATTATTGTATCAAATACTGAGTCATTTGTCTGGAAGTGTGTTCATTCTGCACTCCAAAAGGACTGCTCAAGGAGAAAAACTGAATTGCAACCAGCGCATTGGAATAACCCGCTTAAAAAGCAGGTCGTATCGGCAAGTAGGCTAAAACACTTTCGATACGAAGGTACCAGATGGTCTCGACACGAAATGTCGCATGTCTTCCGGGATACTCCACTTAACGCAACTGGAAATCTCGCGGAGACTGAAGATCATCCGGTCGTTATTTCGGTGTCTAAAAATTTTTAGCGGAAAATGCCGTATACGTGTAGTTTATGTGAATAAAATTTTTATTTTTTGTGTTATTTAACCGATTTATATTCGTTTGATACCTTTCTTAAATTTTGGGTAGCGAAGGGTCAAATTTTCAGAATAATATTGTTAATTTGTACACCCGACGCTAAAATTTTTGGATTACATTTTGGGAGGTTTACGACCAATTTTCATTTTCAATTTCAAAAGTCGTGTTTTTCTTGTGCTCCGCGTCACACAAAATTTTCGGAACAAATTTTTTCGTCCAGCCCAAGGACCCGATAAAATTATTTTTGGTAATCTCGTATATTGTATTGATATTGAAGTAACGATGAATGTTCTTTAACATTTTGTTTGCTTTAGAAGATACAACGCGAAATTTACAAAAAATTTCATAAAAAATTTTTTTAATTTCAATGTCGAAATTAGGCATTGCGCCTTTCGCGCGAAATTATTGCCCGCACGCCGACCACGTTAAGGGGGGCCAACCCCAAGGCCCCCAAAACAATCGTTATTTTTTGACTGACGGTAAGTTTTTATTTAATTATTTCTTGGTATGTGGGACGAATTCGCCCATTTACGTGTCTTAGGAATGATTTCTTCACGCTCAATTTTCTGAATGGGCCAACCAAGGGGAAAACGAGTTCGAAGAAAAGTTTCTAAAAATGTTAGGATAGGTGAAAAGAAAAAACCTAATGGATTTACGGCCCTAAAAAGCCAAAATCTAAGGGTTTTTACCTTGGATCCGATTCCGAAGCATTTATTTTTTGGTTTTATTAAAGCCCCTGGTTTACTAAATTTATTTCTTGGATTAATTAAAACCTTAATTAGTTATTTATTCACTATTTAATTTTGGTACCGAGGCGTGAAGTTATCGCTAGGGTAAGTGGTAAATCGACGGCAGCTGACGTCGAGAAGCGAAAGATGGTGCAAATGTGAGGTTCCTGAAAAATTGGTGTAGCATTTGCGGTAACCACTGGGCCTGCTTACTTTATGACTTTGACACCTAACCTCACTAATTAATTTATTTTTCCCCACGCTAAATCTTTTTCGTAATTTGGTGCCGGTCAAAGTTGATTATTTATTTGGTGGTGGTGGCCTAATGCCTGATTTGTGAAGGGTCAAGGGGCAAATTCTTTTTGATTTTTAGCCTACAACATCAAGCGTCTGGTCCGCATCGGAGAAATCGAACAGTGGTTGGCCAGCGCGATGGGTTATTGGCCGCAACGACCAATGAAACCCGAATGAGTCCACGGCGGCAACGTCGAACCGATCCTGAAGCAATTGGCCACAAGCCAGTTTCGGGGGCTAGGCGTTGTCGGATTTGACGTCGAAAAGGTCAAGAAGACCGAGGTATGTATAATACCTTATAAGGTAGCAATCCAGAACCCGGAAGGGAAAGAGTTCGCTAGGCTGGTGTCATTTGCACACATAGATGGTTCCAGCTTTGTTATCGACCTTACAACATTGAAGCCGCAGGAATGGGATCTTTTGATTTCATTCCTTTCATTGGTGGATCGTTTCTTGGTTGGTTTCAAAGTTGTGGACGATCTGGTTGCAATTTTGAACGTCTACGGATCCGGGTCAGGGGCCTTGGCTCATGATAAGACGAAAATTATACAGGCCCCTATACTCCAAGGATTTGGAAAATATTGGGACTGTGAAATTTGCGTCAGATTGATGACGGGGCCCATGGCTAATCACGCTCGTGATTTAGGATTGTGTCCTGAAAACCTTGGGTTAAAAGGACTTTTCACCGAATTTTACTTGGCTGATGTCGGCAAATATCAATGTGACTTCGGTGACAAAAAGATTCGAGAAAAGTTCTTGGCCCCCAAGATTCAAGACACAGAAATTGTGTATGCTGGCCTAGACGCCTATTATTCAATTGCCATATTTTTGGGGTTCTTTCACTACGGGTTTTGCGGTGAATTAAGTGGGGTTACGGCAACGTACCCCCATGATATTTTATCGCCGGCCCAAGTGAAAACCTTGGCCTTCCGCTTTTATACGGTGTACTCTCAAGACCTAACGGGGTTCGAGGATCGAAACTTGGTAGATGAGAAGGACATCATAAAAAAGCAGTTGTTCAAGGTCTACCACATGATGCGGCAAGAGGTAATGGCCAGGTGGGCTACACAATTTCATAATGACTTGCCGGAATATTCGTGTCCTGCGGATATTAAAAATCCCGCTAAAGCTACGGACCACACTTTACTGTCTGGGGTTTATCCCAAGGCGCTAAAAGCTGGTCCAAGCAAGAAGAAGGTAAATCAGTGGGAAGACGTAAGTGATCCGGAGGACATGGATACGATGGAACAACAGGTCAATAGGACAAACGAGGTGATAAACCGACTGCATACAGAAATGTTGCAAGGGGTTTCGTTTTTCAAATTGATGGACCCTGTAGATGTTGCATGGTATATCACAGCGGGTCTTGCCATGAATAAAACTCCTCAACAGGACTGGTCGAAGCAGCTTCAATCGTTTCAACTCGGAACGGACTGCTACGAACCAGTGGAAATCGACACTGGTATGGCTAAGTACGACAGGGATCACTGGATGGCGGACTTGAGGAATTACGAGCATGTCATGGACTCAACAAAGTTTCCTGCATTGGAAAAGGCATGCAACCTAATTCCTCTACCATTCTTTGTTTTCTGGCCTCATAGCCGTGCCGAGTAGGATTACATACTGAGGGAATTATTGAATTATAATTTCCTCAAATCCTATTCGAAGGAGGATTCAGAGTTAATAAAGAAGATGGCATGGAAGACCGACGACAGGATTTTACAGAATTATGACCTAGTAGCATCTTTACCGCCAACAGAACCTGAACATGCTGTAAAAGGCAAAAGGTTTACGACCTGGCAAAATAGGTTTGGCTTTATGCCTATTCAGTTGCGCTTGCGCGACAAAATAGGCTCTCCAATTTCGACAGAAAAAGCAAAGGACAATATAACCCATAACAAGGATTATTGGGCCAACTGCTTTTTCTATGTCAGATTCTACTATGCCGAATTCGGTAGTAAAACCCCGTCGCTGCGATATGGCCTATCACCAGACACGCCTACTCTTCCAACAGGTCAGATCAGATGTATACCGGCTGATTATCCGTTGTATACTATTGAATTTCCTGAAAAGTGTATTCACCGGAGGCCTCTGCCGTCGGAATTACCCATGGTTACCTATTCATACGGTAATCAAACCAAACAATCTGATTTCAGGACGAAATCCGATATACTGGACCCTGATAATGAACCCACAGTTCAGACGGGTCTAGTGGACGAGGACGTCACGGAATTGGAGAGTGAGGATGAGGATAATTCCGCACTCCTGGGAGAGGAAAGCTGCAAGGAGGTTGACGACGAAGACGCATTATTGTATATTTCGATCGCCGACCCCCAAGTAGCCGAATCTGCGATGACAACACCTTCTGTCATGCAGTTGCAACCGCAACCACAAGTTGTGACGCAGCTGCAGACGGAAATGCTGCCACTGCCGCCTGGCTTACCTACGCCACAAGTGATACAAACATCTATGGATGCGAGTCAGTACTTGTCTAGCGTAGAAAGTCAAGTGCAATCGGAAGAAATTCCGATTGCCCAGGATGAACAGAACGTGTATGAGCAAGCTTATATTAGCGAGTACATGGATGCCGAAGGTGTAAGACAAAAGGAGGAGGAACAGACAGCAGGGACACCTAGCCATACTGTGGTGGAAACACCACAAGAGCTAGCGGCCCGACTGGCTGAAGAAGATAAGGAAATTCAAGTCTTAGCCTTGACCTGGGATAAAAAAGGTGTTCCCGGATACTATACTGCTGAGGCAATAAAAAATATGAAAATAAAAGGTTTAAATGATAGGCAAATTTTCGTTAACTTGAAGAAGAAACGAAAAACAAAAGCCTGTCAGGAGAAGAAAAAGGTAGAAAAGGCAATTGCGCAGCCTGCAAAGGTTACGCAGCCGAAACCTGCCAAAACTTCTGCTCCGGCTTCAGCAATGGTATCCGTGACCACCGTATCTTCAACTACTCCTATGTCGCAGACTGTCTCTACAGGTACTTTATCTATGGCAACGAGTCAGTCCATGCAATTTGTGTCGCAGGCTACGGACACCTCTGCTTCCGGACGGCGTCAGCCTAAGGTGCAGGGAGCTCCTAGCAAGCCACAGGTTGCAGGACAAAAAGTTCAAATTTTTACACCAGGAAAGATAAAGCCGTTAACTCTGGTTACTGTTGACCCAAATCAACAAACACCAGAAATGACGGTGGAATTGTTCCGGGATGTATTGTTGGATTTTTGGCAAGTTAACAAAGATAAAAGTAGAGCCAGAGGTCCAATTTCTTTTGCTACACCAGAATTGGCTAATTATTTCTACAACGAGCAGTTTGAAGATCTAGAGATTTGGCTGATGGTCAATAAAGCGGTCAGGACTATATACAAACTGTATCAGCCGCAGTTTGATGTCCAAGGAGGATTTTTATACGACTCGCGAAATATTCCAGAGCCACTATGGGATAGGATCATTCGTGAAATTGTTCTTGAATGGCTCACGGAATATTGAGCGAGTGTTGTATTTGCATCAGTCAGATACTTGAGTATGATGATATTCCTTATGCTTGACTATGCACCACTTACGGCTGAGCAGATCGGTAAATGATCAGTCTCAGCCAAAGTGTTTGCAAACATCATGCTGTTACAGGAATATCAGAGTGCCACTGCTTCGGATGTTTTTAAGACTGCCTATCGCTTGGTGATGTACAATTACAGTCAGCAAGTGGCGGAGATGGATGTCAAAAGGTCAGGTAGCCCAAGTCCTCCGACTACTGCTAAATTTAGCAAAGTTCAGAACGATGCAGGACAGACCTTTCGGGCACCCGGACTCGCAAGCAGTCAAACTGGTGGTCAAGGAGCCATGGTTGGTATAGCCAACCAGGTCTTCGCTGGCCCCAGTACTGGCACTGGGCAAGCCTCCGGAACCGTTCCAAAACAACAGCAACCTATACAGCATCCACAAGGTGCTAGGGGAGCTCGTGGAGGACGGGGAAGGGATGCCCAACCAGGCCAGTTTCATTTTAACAATCCGAACAGAGGCAGAGCTGGTTACCTTGGTGGCTGAGGTATATACCGAGGACAACACCCTCCTGGTGCATTCCGAGGTCGCGGAGGTCATCAACAAGGCCAGCAGCAAGGCGGCGGGCAGCAACAATAAATTTTAGCCGCCAAAATTTTGGTCAAAAATCCTCCGTTCTTGAATTCATTCCATTTATTCAAAAAATACAAAAAACACAAAAACATAAAAAATTACAAAAATCCAAAAACATTATAAAACATAAAATACAAAAATATTATTTAAACTTTTGGTTGTGTTGTTGCCTTTCAAAAATCTCATTTTTGGCCAAGCTCATAACTTGAGTCCACCACTTTGGTTTAATATTTCTTTCACTTATTTTGCATTTGTTATTTTTTCTTGTATTCTCGTCAAATTTTGCTTCATATATTTTTTCTTGTCATTCTTTTGGTGCCTTGTAAATATTTTGTCATTTGTGCCTCGTATTTTAAATTTTTTTGCTTAATTTTTTCGCCCTACTAGTTTTGTAAATACTTGTTCGCCATATCGTATTTTAAATTTTTTCCTACAAAAAACTGACGGCGAACCGAAAGGGGCGATGGAGCCGACGAAAGTAGCCGATTACTGCAAGGATTGGGACGCTGCTGCCAAAGACACTCCACATCACTCAATGGGACGAAGCGATCGACTGTCGAGGAAGGTACCTAGGAGCCTCAAGGCACTCTGGCGAAGCCAGGGAAAAAGTCAAGCCGATGCAGAGTCGTCAATCCGTCAGATGCTGGATCAGTGATCGATCGTGCTGCAGCATCTCAGTGGACAGACCTAGGTAACCTTGTACAAAGACTTGACGTTGGGGGTGGTCTTGACCCGTACACCCTTCGGGGTCAGGTCAGAACGATTATGACCCGTACACCCTTCGGGGTCGGATCATAATCTTTTTATTAAGTTGGGATCCAGTAGTAGGTCACACCGTAAAAGGTAAAAGTCCTGCTCACGGTTTCCTTCTTCACCTCCCGTTGGTCAGTTTCAAGGCCCGAGGGATGTTAGGGATGTGCTTACGGCAGTAGCAATCCCACATCTATGCAAAATTGGTGAATCGACAAAGTTACCATTCCACCAAAAAAGGAAGAAACATTCATTATTCGTGTTTACCTTCTGCAATTTGGTGTGTCGTGGGCGAGTCGCGTCCGCTGTTTATTGTATTGTTCTGTTTCGCCCAATAAAGGCAACGTCGACAGCCCGACACCCATTTGCATATTATTAGTATAATAATTATTTATTATTCATATTATTATTATTACTCGCGCATTAAGCGGAAGGAGGGAGTCGTATTACACGAGAGCCAAGCCAAGGTAAGGTCCCAGCTCCTTTGGATATTATCGAAGTGAGTTTTGTGTATTTGTGTGAACCTTTAGGAGGCATCTGGGGAGACCCTGAGTGCCCTTCGATTGCAAGAGTTAGAGTTTCCAGTTACCTATTAGTAACTGAAGGTTGTGTTTATTTCTGCTTAAGGACTGTTGCACTGTGTTCAGTTGATTGCTAATAGGAAGCTCCTTTGAGTGACCTACAGTAGTCCATTGAGTACAAGCCGATGGGACTTGAGTTATATTGCTGACATCTTCGGATCCAAGCAAAGAAGTAAACATAACAACACCACCTTACCTCTAGCCATTCTGGCAGTTCCCAGTGCTATCTCCTCGTCCACTGAGTCGAGTTGAGAATATCAATAAAATGGTTAATAGACTTTTAGCTTTTTGTTTATCCTTGCACTTTGTGCGAGAATTCTATTGGAACAGTTCTCCTTGAACAAGCCTTCTTGAGGAACGTATCAACACACCATCAGGATTATATATTTAATGCAACATAAACATTGATATCATTGGATCGTATAAAGTGTAGTGCTGAGTTCTGATTTTTAACTGTATTTTAATCTGTATTTTCATTTAAGATCCTTATTACAGTGAATCAGATGAAGATGATGAAGAAGGTGAGCTACATATAAAGATAACTAGGAACTATTAGTGCTGATTGGGACTTTGGTTTAGTTAGGAAAGATTTGTACTCTACTTTATGGAAAGTTTGCAGGACAATTAACAAATTTGAAGCAACAAAGTGTTGTGCGACATTTTCATCAGAACAGAGTTATGTACAGTTTTCACCTTATCAATGATGTACTTTAACACAGTTAAGTTTATGATTAGAATATGGTATCTTACGGTAGGAAATCTTTTTCTCATGATTTACTCATATGGCATGTGAAATTTTATAGTACTAGAGCTCAGTTACAGGCAATTTTCGAATCTATATCACTTTGGTTACACTAAATGACATGTTTGACATAGAATCCAGTAGGATCTTTGGAGTGGATTACAAAATAATAAAGAACATTCTTGATGCAGTACTGCCTGAAGAACATATGGAAAAATCTATGAAATGCATATTCTTCAATTGTGCCTATAGTTAAAACATAGGGGGTATGCGAAAGAAACTTGTGTACAAAACATATACATCAACGTTTGCGGCCTCAACTGAGTGGGGCTATACAGGGGTGTTGGAAGTTTAGCCCATAATTCCAATTCATATAACATCTTGAGCCATACAGGAGGTGTAGAAAGTATGGTCGAAAATGTAATTCGATCCAATTTTCTTAAGCACGCCGAACAAAACGGGGGTGTAGAAAGTATGCCTGAAGCTTCAATCTGTAAAACTCGATTGCCATGTAGAAAGTATGCTGGAAGATTCAACCAGTAAAATTTGACTTCAATCTACAAAGTACGCCCAAAGCTATAATGTGTAGAATTGGACTTCAATGTAGAAAGTACTCCTGAAGCTTCAACAGGTAAAACTGACCTCAATTACATTCAAACCAGATCTTACATATCAAATTACACCCAATAACACATTGGCATATCAAATTACATATATAACATGTCAAATTACATCACTTATCAGAATTATTCATCTCTATTCATTATAACATAGAAGCCCGAAAGTTTGTCGCTAAATTGTTCCCCTTCAGTATTGTGCAAATAATATGAAATTTGAAGAGCAGCTGCACTTGCAATAGCTACTGGAACAGCTGCAAGCTGAACCTCCATTATGTGCAGTCTGTCCTGAGGAAAATAATGGAAGATAGGTGTGATTTGGCTGAACTGGTTAGAACTATTCCCTGGCAAAGCTTTGGACATGGTGCAACAGTTTGCCACCTGACCTGGCAACTACAATAAATTCTTACCTTCATCTCAAGTGACCCCACAACAGCTTCTCCTAGATTCCCAGGGGAGAACCTAATCATCTCAAAGGAGTGCTAACTCAAAGGATCCTTGGATTGGTCTTCCTTCTTGATGATGTCTGCAATAGACATCATCACGTGGGCCCTGGCCCTTTGTGACTCACCATGACGGATGTTGAGGTATAGTTCTGGACGCCCGCATATATCAAAATATAATAGCACATAAGAATGAATGAATGAATTACTCATCACTTTTTCTTCTTTCTGTGGCATTCCATTGCTATGCAAATTGTCCGCGCCACCAGTTGTCCACTTTGTTGATATCGACTTCCACATGGTGAACTAACACAAGCAGAACAATTGCAAGCTGAACAGCAGTAATCAGAACAACTGCAATCAGTGCAGGCACAACAGAAACAGCCACAACAGAGGAAGCTACAATCAGGAGAGCTGCAATGAGAACACAGGCAATCAGAACAATGGCAACCAACTTGGTGCAACCAGAAAACCAATAAATCTAATTAACAACTCTCTAGTGTTTAATAATGCTAGTTTTGATTACTAATTTTACATTACTATTCCAAGTAAAACTGAAGCTTGAAAAATGCCCTCCTAAAATAAAGAGAATGTTGCTATTATTTTTTGGAATCAAATGGAGATACCTTGGCATGTGGAAAACAAATTTCAATCATTTCATGCTTAATTTAGTATAGTTGAATATCAAATTGTAGGAAATAGCTTAGCAGCTCTGTTAAGAATTGTAGATGTACAGGGGTTTTCAATGATATGGTTAATTAATCATACAAACCATTGCATCTTTTATCAATTATTGCCCAAGAAATCACAAGTATAGAAATTAACAAAAAGAAAATTCCAAAAATTAGGTACTGTTTGAAATTGGCAAAGTCTCATGCTGCTTCTATCTTGAAAAAAATACAGCATATGGAAATCTATGAAGCATACACAACACATCATTTTTATTTGACTGTGCCACAGTGTATTAATTTCGCAGTATTGCTCTGGTATTCAATTATGCACACCGCATACATTCCTTTGATGGTAACATTGTGGTGCATATTAGACTGATCTGACAAGCATTTTTTCTCCAAGTCAAAATATTTTTCTCCAAGTCAAAACTCGGGACACGATTTTGAGAAAAAATCACTAGAAATACCGTTGAAAAACTTGTCCTGAATACACAAAAAATGTGTCCTGAACAAAATCATTTGTGAAAATTTAAAAAAAAAATCAGTAAGACGATTAGATCATTAGATTCTATGACCCTCAGCTGTTTTTTTATTTTATAGCAGACATTGCTTCATCAATTTAACATCTAAGTCAGTTATCCATTAAATGTTCAGGCATACTTTCTACATGGAAGTCGATTTTTACACATGAAATCTTCCAGTGAACTCTATACATCCTGGCATATGGCCCCGCATGCTTAAACAAATTCACATTGTAATACATCCTGGACCATATTTTCAATGCCCCCTGTATTGTCCCACACATTTAAGGCTGAAAACTTTGATGATATGTTTTGAAGGCGGCTATCTTTTGTGTACCCCTTGTATGGGCCCATATAAAAATTGTCTATGTTCAACAACCTAAATTTATTTATAGAACATAGCATCTGCTAGGCGCCTTTAAATAGATTGACCTATAATGTAGTTATTTTCAGGTTGTACTGTAGGGGACCAGTGCTTGCGAAACAGTATAGCATTTTAAAGAAGACAAACTAAAATCATGAACTTGGTTTATCTGAATTCATTCCACATCTAGTGCTCTAAAGTTTCCATTCAACTGATTGAATAGACTGAAATTTTCTTAGTATGTAAGAATTGGAAACAAACATATGCTTCGAAAGTAAGAATGTGAAGCAAGTGTCAGCACATGTAGGATAGCTTTTATAAAACTTTATTCTCTGTATTTTAGAGTAAAGAATTTTTATGAAGAAAGATGGCCAACACTACGAAAACAATTTTGCTTTTTGATATTACAAAAATGGTTTGAAAATTTATACTCTGAATGGTAGTTCTACATCCCAAATAATGTGAGTCGAATAATGACAAATCTGCAGAAAAAGCCACAAAACACCTTGTGTGAGTTTTTCTATATTACAGTTCAACTTAGTTGGTTGAGTAACTACCTCAGATTCAGTAAATTCAAGAAATATATTGTAGTATAATTTCGAATAACTCGATAAGACATGCTGATGTGTTTCCAAGTAGCTTCTAGAAGCTCTTCTACTAATCTGTCCTGAGTATTGACTATTGAACTTCTAGAATCTCCTTAACCTTTTACCTACGTTGATCTGACTCAACCTATAAAAAGTGAATAAATTATAAGTTTAATACTGCAAAGATTTTGCAAAAACCCATAAAATAGAAAGTGTGCCTCACAACACAATGATGCCCAAGAACTCACATATTGAAATTCCACCACAAACGCCTGTCAGAAACACAAGAACCAAAAATGTATTGGGTAATAACTTCTTCTGACTACAGTACCTGCATCAGTAGATGTGCTAAACATGCTGATCTAATCAGAAAAGACACATTTTTGCAAACTGCGTTAATATGAACACACTAGACTGTGAAATGCATCCACTTTCAAACTATGTGATAGTTTGTAATTCAGACTTATTCGACATGTGTTTCATGGAGAATAGAGCTCTCAATAGGATGTGCTAAAACCTTCTTTTTGTTCCTGCATCATTTCAATTGAGATTTCTTGTCATAGATTAGGACCAATTTAAAATGTTGAAAACTATGTTTTGTGTGCTAACTTACAGGAAATGCGTCAAAAACTTTCTGCTATTCACACTATCTCATCTCTAGCCTATTTGGTGCAGTTCCAACAGTTTCTAGTGCCACCCTCTTATTCAATGGGTTGAGTTGAGAATATCAACAAAATTGTACTAATGATTGTCAGCTTTTTGGTTAATCCTAGCAATTTTTGCTGAAATTGTTTATGAGCAGTTCTCCTTGAACATTCCTTCTCCAGCAGAGTATCAACACACCACTAGCATTGTAAACCTTATGCTAGACACACATTGATATAGTTTGATCACATGAACCATTGTGCTGAGTTCTGAACTTTAACTGTATTTTAATCTGTATTTTCATTTAAGTTCCGGATTACATTGAATCAGATGAAGATGATGAAGAAGGTGGGCTACATATAAAGATAACTAGGAAGTATTTATTGTCAAATGGGACCTTGGTTTAGTTAGACAGGATTTCTACTCCCCTACTATAAAACCTTGCAGGACAATTAAACAACTTGGAGGAATAAAGTGTTATGTAAAATTTTCACCAAAATGGAGTTAAGTACATTTTTAACCTAATGAATACATGTAATTTAACATTTTCTACTGGCGGCCCACATGTACAACGTAGATAAGGTAGCCATTAGGGTGGCTGAATAACTTGAATTATTCATAAATAACTACAGTAAACAAAGGATAGTAGGAAGATTAAAAGAGACCTATTGGGGACATGTGAATAGCTAGCAAAAGGAGCAACTATTTATACATTGAAAATGACACAAACATAAATTAAATATTTAGGCAGATCATTGAGATGCTATGTGGCATCTCATATAATGCATCAAGGTGTTATGTACCATTTCTTGACAACCAGCCGTTATGTGGCCATAACTCGCTCAGAAGTTTGTGTTGGACTTTTGCAATTGTGACAATACACTAGATGCTACTTATTTTTCACATATTTCTCATCATTTTTGTATCATCCTCTGTGAACACTTGTGTTTTAGTTGGAAATTACACACAAGTGTCCGAATTAGTCCCATGATTAAATGGTCAGAAACCCATACAACTTTTCATCTGATGAGGAATGTTCTCTCCCTTGACCTGTAAGTTCACCTCCCAATAAGATTACTGTCACAAGAAATCGACTATACTGATAAGCTTAAAGTTCATGACACTTTTAAAAGCATATTTGAAGCCTCAGAATACTCTAGGGCCTTAGCCTATGCTTAGGGTTAGGCTCAGGCTTATATAAAAGAGATGTATGGTGGACCCTCTAAAAAAACCTCACTTGAATGGTCAACTTACTGCATTAATTGACTTACTGGAACAATCATCCTGGTTGCGTACATTCATTAGAGTTGATTTGAAGGTGACGCAGATGGCATCCAGTCATCCTATCAATAAAAAGGAAATAAGAGATCCGAAAAGAGTTGGAATATTTTCGAAAAAAACACCAAAGCATCTACGAAAGTTTTATTATTGAGGACGTTGATGTTTAATGCTTCAGTGAAGAATTTTAAGTGTCCTCTGGGTTTTGAAATATATCCTAATAGTGTGATTATTTTTCAATTGTTATGTGACTTTCAGTGACTTTTTTCTAACAGAAAAAGTTTTGTGTTCTTAAATATGCAGACAAGGCAGACATCTTTAATATGTCATTCTGAAACTCTGATAGTACTTGTCAATCTTATACATCTACTCCAATAGTAGATATCCAACAGTAAAAATCCTGCAATGGTTTTTCATTTGATATTCATTCAAAATGCACTCTAGGTTACATAATACTTTGTTGCCCAAATATTTGATTATTGAGGGAAAATTGGGATGCAATCAGTCAGTTCATCCCATACTCAACAACTGGATCACATGATACAGTTCACTTGAACTTAAAATGACCTAAATACTCTGTGAGCTCGAAGTTGCAATTGGTGGGTACCAGCAAGTAAGGTCAAAGAGAAGTGGCTTGTAAATGTGAACTTGCACACAGGGCAGGAACTCATTTAAGTGTAGGTTTTGGAGCTCAATTCTCTCTACTACAAGTAAATAATACATGTCCATTGATGCTGTTGACCTTATATGTTATTCTCACATCAATAGATAGTTGGCCTGGCTAAATCATCATAGGTGAACTGTAGCCCCATTTCCCCCCACGAGAGATAGGTCACCAAAGTAAGGGGCTGTGGGCTGGGAACTGAGGTGATGTCTAGTTAACCTAATCCAGCTTGTACTGGCTGCAGAAGAAACTATTGGTACTGTGATGCTGTTCTGGGATTACTACTCTAGAATAAGTTAGGGGTGACCAATATTGGTCCTGTTCAGTATGAACCATGGACAGGGGAATCTGTAAGATGACCTAGAAGCTGGGACCCTGATTACCATGGAGCCAAATATTTTTACAGTTTCAATTGAACCAGGAGTGCTATCAGCATTTTCTGGGTATAAGAGTTTTTGATCATGGGAAATTCAATGAACGTGGTCCCTTTACAGAAAAGTATCCTGCTATAAAAGAGATGTCTCTGTCGACTTTTTAGGGAAGAGATTTTCCAATAAACTGGTCCATCCCACTAGAAAGTTGTACGCTAGTATTTTGGAAAATGTCCTGATGGGGCAGAAAAACGAGAATACACTTCCTTGTATAGTTGCCAACAGAGTAAAAAAGATAAACCAGGTTTTTGAGGATTTGGGTGAGAGTTTAAGGAATTCTGGTTTGTAATATTAGATTTTTATTTTTTATCATTTGAAAATTTTCCTTGCCTTTGAAAAAGTATATTCTGCAGCTGAGTGTACTAAGACACCACCCAACCATATGTGTGCAGCTCCAAATATCAAAGAGGGTATTAGGGATGAAGCTGGGTTTTAGACATTTTTTTGGGAGAAATATTCAACGAGGTTGTCAATATTTTTTCACATTAAAAATTTCCCAATTTATATACTGCATGGTATATGTGCCCACATCCCCCTTCTGCCTTGAGTCTTCTTAAAACTTCATCAATCAGGTGAATTTATTTGAAAATTAAAATTGCCCAGATCCGGGAACTCTGCGATTTTGTCGACATCATATAGAGCCTTTATATATCTTACAGGCATGGCTGAATCAGGAGCTTTATGGACATTTCTGATTGTTCTATCTTTTTGGCCTGTTTGCAGATAGTGCTTCATGACATAAATATGAACTCAGTTGGACTAGATGGCTCTAAGCTTGAGCTCAAGATATAACCCAACAAAAAGATGACCATCCGGCTTTTAGCATTTTCATTAACATGTCGATGTTATCAACTTTGCTATAAAATCAATGTCATCAGGATTATACCCAACTGAAGATGTCACTTTCCAGTAATATTTTCTCGTCATTTTTACATCTAAACCAAATAAATATGAATGTTTGCAATTTAGGAACTTGAGCTTAAACTTCAGCATAAGTGAATCCTTAACTGAGGATTGTTAGGCCAGCTGCTAGCAAATAATTTCAACATTATGATTAGCTGTGAATGAGGATCAGCACCCTAATTCGAACATTGCGAAAGGCAGGGTGACTAACAGTGCCCTTTTAATGATAGGCATAGTTTTGAAAAACAAAATGACTATAATTTGTCCATCCCTCATTGTTTTAATGTTACATACAAATAAATTAAGACCTACAATGCTATTGGTTTTACAATTTCTATACAGATGACTGAAGTTGGTCAGCTTCAGCATGAATGCATATAATTTTCATTTGGGGAAATCTTACTGTACTTGACACAATGCTAGAGAAGAAGAACTGCACGAATATTCAGAATATACTATTAAACAGACGTGGAAAATTTTTCAATAAGCAAGAATGAAAATTTAATATTACAAAATGAGATTTTTTCAAATCTCTCATCCAAGTTAATACCTAGTCCACTCCTTTTTCTAGCTCAACAACTATCTGAGCAATGAGGACATTATTCAATAAACTAGTGAAGTAGTTTTAGGAATTTGACAAAGTTAAAGCAATTCAAAGTAGTGTAGAATTGATGCATAGATTTTGCTTGATCAGATATGAAAGTGATCACATTTTGATCAAAAAAATCAGAAAAATATTGTAACGACCAGATTTGTGTGAGGTACTTTACTTGGACCAATCGGTCGATACGGCGGGGCAAATACGGGCAGGGCGCGGGCGAACGATTACAATAAACAACGGGTAATTCGACGGTCGCTTGAACGTCGACAAATAAAACGGGGGCGGCGCGGTTGCTTGCAAATACAAAAATACACGACACGGTTTAATTGCTTTCGAAGACGGTTGCTTGCAAATGCGGGCGCGGGGTCAAAAATAAAACGATACAAGAACGAGAATGCCTGAATCACGCTTTTCTTCTTCTTTTATACGGCGATTCTGGCCACTCCCTGGACGCTGCGGGAGGTCGAGCTTCTGTCCATCTTCTTCCGCCAATCGTCGTTTCCGGCTACGCTTTTTATGCTTTCTTAGTTACGCCTCTCTAACGCTTTTCTGGTACCGTATGCTTTCTGTGCTTCCCTTGCTTTCTACGGTGGGCTTGGCCACACCTCTGTGCTTCTGTGCATGCTTCCTGTATCGGTTTCTCTGTATACACACGTTTTGTAGGGCCGCCGCTACTGTTACACTTGAGACTACTGTACGGCGGGGCTTCTATGTATTTTACTGTGTGCAGGTGTTGTTTACGATTTTTACGGGGGATTACGGTAGCTGTGGAATGTGTAGTTTAGTGTAGGTTCTAGGGGAACAGCTGCCGTTTGTGCAAATTAATTAGGGCATCTTAATTGGGCTACCGGGGTGTGAACGGATCAAAATAAAGTACTTCACGTAATTTTGTAGGAATGTTTGGGTGTGAATCCCAGACATCCTTGAGACGATAAAATAAAATAATATCTAATAAATGTCTATTACCTACAGTATGCTACATGTTTACAGTACTGCTTTAGCAGGTACATTACAATATCCATGAATCTTATTCCAGATTCAGAGTCTATACCTATTTCTAATATCTAGCAGTTAAATCACATTTTCAATGTCATGTTCTACAAAATACTTTGATATTGCTAATTAGTAAACTGTGTTTTTGCTGTTGATGCTTAATGAATTTTAAACTTTAGTATTGGAATGGTATGTGCAATGCTCAATAAGGGAAAGAATTCTCTTTATGCTACACATGAGGTTTTCTGCCTACCAACTCAAGTGACTACGCCACATAAATTTTTTGGAAACTTCAGTTGTATTAGTGGTGGCTTCTGGGAGCCATGCTGCATAAAACAGCCAGAACAGCAGCATATATGACGACTAGATTTCCAATACTTTGGATATAGGTGCAACAATTATTCTGCAAAACCATTCTTTGCTCAAAATTCAATTATAAAACTTCATTTTTATTTTTCTCCCAGAACCATTTGGATTCCCTTATGATGAAGATGAACCAATCAGTACTACTACACAAAGTAAGGCATTTATGAGTTCAAGAGCTTCTTATCTCATAAACACAGTATATCCACTTTATGGTGTATCTCAAGACAATCAGGAAGCTCGCATGCCATTTAATGGGATAGAACATACAATCTATCCAGGGCTGTTGTTTGAAAACGGTCTGTGCAGTGTAGCCAACTGTAGTCAAATGTTCCTCCTGAAAAGTTCCTCCTGAAAACTTTTGCAAAAGATGCAACAAAAAGCTAAATTTCAGAAAGCCTACAATGTGGTGAGTATCGAGTATAAAATTGATTAAAAATATTTTTATTTTACAACCGACTTTTATAAACATTGCACTACCCAATGAATATTCTAGTAAAATGGATTAAATGAATAAATTTTGCGGATATTTTGGGGAAAAAGTTCTATTTCTTGCATAAGTATCAGAGGCTTCCCATTCTATGATGTTAGCCCATTTTCTTTATTGTTTCAGGTAATCCAACTAGCACAGCCGAAAGCTCAACAAGTAGGTTATCAATTCTTATAACCAAAAATCTCTGATTCTTATGCACTGAATTTAGCAATTGTTAGGGTATTTGCATATTGCACTCCGAGCAAACAAAACTTTGCATATTCTTAAGTAGCTGACATCAAATCAGAGTAAAGGTATAACTTAAGTACCATTATGGCATCATAAAGTCTTGAATTTCTACTTTTGGTGTTTGAAAAGAATTTGGTATAAATATTCAGGATTTAAGTAAATATACTGTTAAACATCTATCATCATAAAAACATAAAAAGCAGCAGTGAGAGGGAAGCTCTCTGCGACTATTGAAATAAAACATTTATTTTAATTTTCAAATTCTGTCACTTACAGCATTATAGGCTTTTTTATGGACAGCTTTGTTATTTGGTTCCATAGTCAGGTATCAATCCTTTGCTGGAATACACTGTCAACAATTTCTATGATGAATGCATTTTCAATCTTAACTTTCAAGTCTTTTATTCTGAAGACTTAAAAAAAGATTAGATGCAAGAGGTTGTTGAAAAGAAGTGTGTAGCCAGTATGAATCAACTGTCAGCTAAAAAAGTATGCTTAGACAGAATCTGAGAATATGGCTAGGAGTAGGTGCAGAACAGAGTCTGTCTTATTAAAGCTTACCTTCAAAAGTCATATACGGAAGAAATCATTAACAGTAATGCCAGGTCGATTTTCTGCAAAGCTCAAAATTCTACATCGAACAAATACTGGAATTTAAAATTTTGACAACAGTGTGTAACTGATGTAAAAGCTTTTAGGAAGAGAAAATCATCATCTCTCAATGTATGTATCATGACAATAATTTTTCAATATTCTGTTATCTCAAATGAATTCAACAGAGAATATGCCATACTCTGTCAACCAATCACATGAGAAATATTTTCAATCATATGATACAAAAACTGTCAGTCATCATTATTCCAAATGTTTGCTGCTATAATATTAACTGAATAAACTCCAGATCATTTGATCATACTTTCAAGAAACATATAGCAAGTGGAGACAAATGAAAAAACTATTTTACTTGCTCAAGCCTGGAAGCACAACATAATTGAATGTGAACGTCAGATGGGCCATCTGGAAAGAAACTGGTTTTTGTACTTTGCACTCCAAAAAATTTAGTTTACTGCGTCATAACCCTAGGTCTAACCGGTATCCTAAGGCCGAGAAGTTGTCTGAGCTTCAGACCATGCCAGAGAATTGGTCAGGCAGAAAACTTGAAAAATCGATATTTTTTTACCCATCAGATGCATCAACAAATTCAAGTGAAGCACCTACAACAATAACAATATCAACATCAAGTATAGCACCAACAACAAGCACAACATCAACATCAACTGGAGCACCAACAATGACAACAACATCAACATCAACATCAGCTAAAGCACCATCAACAACAACAACATCGACATCAACTGAAGCACCAACAACAACAACAACATCAACATCAAGTGAAGCAACAACAACAACAACATCTACATCAACTGAAGCACCATCAACAACAACAACATCAACTGAAGCACCAACAACAACAACAACATCAACATCAAGTGAAGCACCAACAACAACAACATCAACATCAAGTGAAGCACCAACAACAACAACATCAACATCAACCGAAGCACCATCAACAACAACAACATCAACTGAAGCACCAACAACAACAACAACATCAACATCAAGTGAAGCATCAACAACAACAACAACATCGACATCAACTGAAGCACCATCAACAACAACATCAACATCAACTCAAGCACCATCAACAACAACAACATCAACATCAACTGAAGCACCAACAACAACAACAACATCAACTGAAGCACCAACAACAACAACAACATCAACATCAAGTGAAACAACAACAACAACATCAACATCAACTGAAGCACCATCAACAACAACAACATCAACTGAAGCACCAACAACAACAACAACATCAACATCAAGTGAAGAACCAACAACAACAACATCAACATCAACTGAAGCACCATCAACAACAACAACATCAACTGAAGCACCAACAACAACAACAACATCAACATCAAGTGAAACAACAACAACAACATCAACATCAACTGAAGCACTATCAACAACAACAACATCAACTGAAGCACCAACAACAACAACAACATCAACATCGAGTGAAGCAACAACAACAACAACATCTACATCAACTGAAGCACCATCAACAACAACAACATCAACTGAAGCACCAACAACAACAACAACATCAACATCAAGTGAAACAACAACAACAACATCAACATTAACTGAAGCACCATCAACAACAACAACATCAACATCAACTGAAGCACCAACAACAACAACAACATCAACATCAAGTGAAGCAACAACAACATCTACATCAACTGAAGCACCATCAACAACTACAACATCAACATCAACTGAAGCACCAACAACAACAACAACATCAACATCAAGTGAAGCAACAACAACATCTACATCAACTGAAGCACCATCAACAACAACAACATCAACTGAAGCACCAACAACAACAACAACATCAACATCAAGTGAAGCACCAACAACAACAACATCAACTGAAGCACCAACAACAACAACAACATCAACATCAAGTGAAGCAACAACAACAACAACATCTACATCAACTGAAGCACCATCAACAACAACAACATCAACTGAAGCACCAACAACAACAACAACATCAACATCAAGTGAAGCAACAACAACAACAACATCTACATCAACTGAAGCACCATCAACAACAACAACAACATCAACTGAAGCACCAACAACAACAACAACATCAACATCAAGTGAAGCACCAACAACAACAACATCAACATCAAGTGAAGCACCAACAACAACAACATCAACATCAACCGAAGCACCATCAACAACAACAACATCAACTGAAGCACCAACAACAACAACAACATCAACATCAAGTGAAGCATCAACAACAACAACAACATCGACATCAACTGAAGCACCATCAACAACAACATCAACATCAACTCAAGCACCATCAACAACAACAACATCAACATCAACTGAAGCACCAACAACAACAACAACATCAACTGAAGCACCAACAACAACAACAACATCAACATCAAGTGAAACAACAACAACAACATCAACATCAACTGAAGCACCATCAACAACAACAACATCGACATCAACTGAAGCACCAACAACAACAACAACATCAACATCAAGTGAAGCAACAACAACAACAACATCTACATCAACTGAAGCACCATCAACAACAACAACATCAACTGAAGCACCAACAACAACAACAACATCAACATCAAGTGAAGCACCAACAACAACAACATCAACATCAAGTGAAGCACCAACAACAACAACATCAACATCAACCGAAGCACCATCAACAACAACAACATCAACTGAAGCACCAACAACAACAACAACATCAACATCAAGTGAAGCATCAACAACAACAACAACATCGACATCAACTGAAGCACCATCAACAACAACATCAACATCAACTCAAGCACCATCAACAACAACAACATCAACATCAACTGAAGCACCAACAACAACAACAACATCAACTGAAGCACCAACAACAACAACAACATCAACATCAAGTGAAACAACAACAACAACATCAACATCAACCGAAGCACCATCAACAACAACAACATCAACTGAAGCACCAACAACAACAACAACATCAACATCAAGTGAAGCATCAACAACAACAACAACATCGACATCAACTGAAGCACCATCAACAACAACATCAACATCAACTCAAGCACCATCAACAACAACAACATCAACATCAACTGAAGCACCAACAACAACAACAACATCAACTGAAGCACCAACAACAACAACAACATCAACATCAAGTGAAACAACAACAACAACATCAACATCAACTGAAGCACCATCAACAACAACAACATCGACATCAACTGAAGCACCAACAACAACAACAACATCAACATCAAGTGAAGCAACAACAACAACAACATCTACATCAACTGAAGCACCATCAACAACAACAACATCAACTGAAGCACCAACAACAACAACAACATCAACATCAACTAAAGCACCAACAACAACAACAACATCAACTGAAGCACCATCAACAACAACAACATCTACATCAAGTAAAGCACCAACAACAACAACAACATCAACTGAAGCACCATCAACAACAACAACATCTACATCAAGTGAAGCACCAACAACAACAACAACATCGACATTAACTAAAGCACCAACAACAACAACAACATCTACATCAAGTGAAGCACCAACAACAACAAAGACATCAACATCAAGTGAAGCACCAACAACAACAAAGACATCAACATCAGGTGAAGCACCAACAACAACAACAACATCGACATCAACTAGAGCACCAACAACAACAACAACATCAACTGAAGCACCATCAACAACAACAACATCTACATCAAGTAAAGCACCAACAACAACAACAACATCAACTGAAGCACCAACAACAACAACAACATCAACATCAAGTGAAGCACCAACAACAACAAAGGCATCAACATCAGGTGAAGCACCAACAACAACAACAACATCGACATCAACTAAAGCACCAACAACAACAACAACATCAACTGAAGCACCATCAACAACAACAACATCTACATCAAGTAAAGCACCAACAACAACAACAACATCAACTGAAGCACCAACAACAACAACAACATCAACATCAAGTAAAGCACCAACAACAACAACAACATCAACTGAAGCACCAACAACAACAACAACATCAACATCAAGTGAAGCACCAACAACAACAAAGACATCAACATCAAGTGAAGCACCAACAACAACAACAACAACATCAACTGAAGCACCATCAACAACAACAACATCTACATCAAGTGAAGCACCAACAACAACAACAACATCAACTGAAGCACCAACAACAACAACAACATCAACATCAAGTAAAGCACCAACAACAACAACAACATCAACTGAAGCACCAACAACAACAACAACATCAACATCAAGTGAAGCACCAACAACAACAAAGACATCAACATCAAGTGAAGCACCAACAACAACAACAACAACAACAACAACAACAACAACAACAACAACAACATCAACTGAAGCACCATCAACAACAACAACATCTACATCAAGTGAAGCACCAACAACAACAACAACATCTACATCAAGTAAAGCACCAACAACAACAACAACAACATCGACATCAACTAAAGCACCAACAACAACAACAACATCTACATCAAGTGAAGCACCACCAACAACAACATCAAACACAACATCAACTGAAGAACCAACAACAACAACCACATCAACTGAAGCACCAACAACAACAACAACATCAACTGAAGCACCAACAACAACAACAACATCAACTGAAGCACCAACAACAACAACAACATCTACATCAAGTAAAGCACCAACAACAACAACAACAACATCGACATCAACTAAAGCACCAACAACAACAACAACATCTACATCAAGTAAAGCACCAACAACAACAACAACAACATCGACATCAACTAAAGCACCAACAACAACAACAACATCTACATCAAGTGAAGCACCACCAACAACAACATCAAACACAACATCAACTGAAGAACCAACAACAACAACCACATCAACTGAAGCACCAACAACAACAACAACATCAACTGAAGCACCAACAACAACAACAACATCAACTGAAGCACCAACAACAACAACAACATCAACTGAAGCACCAACAACAACAACAACATCAACTGAAGCACCAACAACAACAACAACATCAACATCAAGTGAAGCACCAACAACAACAAAGACATCAACATCAAGTGAAGCACCAACAACAACAACAACAACATCAACTGAAGCACCATCAACAACAACAACATCTACATCAAGTGAAGCACCAACAACAACAACAACATCAACTGAAGCACCAACAACAACAACAACATCAACATCAAGTAAAGCGACAACAACAACAACAACATCAACTGAAGCACCAACAACAACAAAGACATCAACATCAAGTGAAGCACCAACAACAACAACAACAACATCAACTGAAGCACCATCAACAACAACAACATCTACATCAAGTGAAGCACCAACAACAACAACAACATCAACTGAAGCACCAACAACAACAACAACATCAACATCAAGTAAAGCACCAACAACAACAACAACATCAACTGAAGCACCAACAACAACAACAACATCAACATCAAGTGAAGCACCAACAACAACAAAGACATCAACATCAAGTGAAGCACCAACAACAACAACAACAACAACAACAACAACAACAACAACAACATCAACTGAAGCACCATCAACAACAACAACATCTACATCAAGTGAAGCACCAACAACAACAACAACATCAACTGAAGCACCATCAACAACAACAACATCTACATCAAGTGAAGCACCAACAACAACAACAACATCAACTGAAGCACCATCAACAACAACAACATCTACATCAAGTAAAGCACCAACAACAACAACAACAACATCGACATCAACTAAAGCACCAACAACAACAACAACATCTACATCAAGTGAAGCACCACCAACAACAACATCAAATACAACATCAACTGAAGCACCAACAACAACAACAACATCAACTGAAGCACCAACAACAACAACAACATCAACTGAAGCACCAACAACAACAACAACATCAACTGAAGCACCAACAACAACAACAACATCAACTGATGCACCAACAACAACAACAACATCAACATCAAGTGAAGCATCAACAACAACAACATCGACATCAAGTGAAGCACCACCAACAACAACATCAAATACAACATCAACTGAAGAACCAACAACAACAACAACATCAACATCAAGTAAAGCGACAACAACAACAACAACATCAACTGAAGCACCAACAACAACAACAACATCAACATCAAGTGAAGCACCAACAACAACAAAGACATCAACATCAAGTGAAGCACCAACAACAACAACAACAACATCAACTGAAGCACCATCAACAACAACAACATCTACATCAAGTGAAGCACCAACAACAACAACAACATCAACTGAAGCACCAACAACAACAACAACATCAACATCAAGTAAAGCACCAACAACAACAACAACATCAACTGAAGCACCAACAACAACAACAACATCAACATCAAGTGAAGCACCAACAACAACAAAGACATCAACATCAAGTGAAGCACCAACAACAACAACAACAACAACAACAACAACAACATCAACTGAAGCACCATCAACAACAACAACATCTACATCAAGTGAAGCACCAACAACAACAACAACATCAACTGAAGCACCATCAACAACAACAACATCTACATCAAGTAAAGCACCAACAACAACAACAACAACATCGACATCAACTAAAGCACCATCAACAACAACAACATCTACATCAAGTAAAGCACCAACAACAACAACAACAACATCGACATCAACTAAAGCACCAACAACAACAACAACATCTACATCAAGTAAAGCACCAACAACAACAACAACAACATCGACATCAACTGAAGCACCAACAACAACAACAACATCAACATCAAGTGAAGCACCAACAACAACAAAGACATCAACATCAAGTGAAGCACCAACAACAACAACAACAACAACAACAACAACAACATCAACTGAAGCACCATCAACAACAACAACATCTACATCAAGTGAAGCACCAACAACAACAACAACATCAACTGAAGCACCATCAACAACAACAACATCTACATCAAGTAAAGCACCAACAACAACAACAACAACATCGACATCAACTAAAGCACCATCAACAACAACAACATCTACATCAAGTAAAGCACCAACAACAACAACAACAACATCGACATCAACTGAAGCACCAACAACAACAACAACATCAACATCAAGTGAAGCACCAACAACAACAAAGACATCAACATCAAGTGAAGCACCAACAACAACAACAACAACAACAACAACAACAACATCAACTGAAGCACCATCAACAACAACAACATCTACATCAAGTAAAGCACCAACAACAACAACAACATCAACTGAAGCACCATCAACAACAACAACATCTACATCAAGTAAAGCACCAACAACAACAACAACAACATCGACATCAACTAAAGCACCATCAACAACAACAACATCTACATCAAGTAAAGCACCAACAACAACAACAACAACATCGACATCAACTAAAGCACCAACAACAACAACAACATCTACATCAAGTGAAGCACCACCAACAACAACATCAAACACAACATCAACTGAAGAACCAACAACAACAACCACATCAACTGAAGCACCAACAACAACAACAACATCAACTGAAGCACCAACAACAACAACAACATCAACTGAAGCACCAACAACAACAACAACATCAACTGAAGCACCAACAACAACAACAACATCAACTGAAGCACCAACAACAACAACAACATCAACATCAAGTGAAGCACCAACAACAACAAAGACATCAACATCAAGTGAAGCACCAACAACAACAACAACAACATCAACTGAAGCACCATCAACAACAACAACATCTACATCAAGTGAAGCACCAACAACAACAACAACATCAACTGAAGCACCAACAACAACAACAACATCAACATCAAGTAAAGCGACAACAACAACAACAACATCAACTGAAGCACCAACAACAACAAAGACATCAACATCAAGTGAAGCACCAACAACAACAACAACAACATCAACTGAAGCACCATCAACAACAACAACATCTACATCAAGTGAAGCACCAACAACAACAACAACATCAACTGAAGCACCAACAACAACAACAACATCAACATCAAGTAAAGCACCAACAACAACAACAACATCAACTGAAGCACCAACAACAACAACAACATCAACATCAAGTGAAGCACCAACAACAACAAAGACATCAACATCAAGTGAAGCACCAACAACAACAACAACAACAACAACAACAACAACAACAACAACATCAACTGAAGCACCATCAACAACAACAACATCTACATCAAGTGAAGCACCAACAACAACAACAACATCAACTGAAGCACCATCAACAACAACAACATCTACATCAAGTGAAGCACCAACAACAACAACAACATCAACTGAAGCACCATCAACAACAACAACATCTACATCAAGTAAAGCACCAACAACAACAACAACAACATCGACATCAACTAAAGCACCAACAACAACAACAACATCTACATCAAGTGAAGCACCACCAACAACAACATCAAATACAACATCAACTGAAGAACCAACAACAACAACCACATCAACTGAAGCACCAACAACAACAACAACATCAACTGAAGCACCAACAACAACAACAACATCAACTGAAGCACCAACAACAACAACAACATCAACTGAAGCACCAACAACAACAACAACATCAACTGATGCACCAACAACAACAACAACATCAACATCAAGTGAAGCATCAACAACAACAACATTGACATCAAGTGAAGCACCACCAACAACAACATCAAATACAACATCAACTGAAGAACCAACAACAACAACCACATCAACTGAAGCACCAACAGCAACAACAACATCAACTGAAGCACCATCAACAACAACAACAACATCAACTGAAGCACCAACAACAACAACAACATCAACATCAAGTGAAGCATCAACAACAACAACAACATCAACATCAACTGAAGCACCATCAACAACAACATCAACATCAACTGAAACACCAACAACAACAACAACATCAACTGAAGCACCAACAACAACAACAACATCGACATCAACTAAAGCACCAACAACAACAACAACATCAACTGAAGCACCATCAACAACAACAACATCTACATCAACTGAAGCACCATCAACAACAACATCAACATCAACTGAAGAACCAACAACAACAACCACATCAACTGAAGCACCAACAACAACAACAACATCGACATCAAGTGAAGCACCAACAACATCAACATCAACATCAACTGAAGCACCATCAACAACAACAACATCAACATCAAGTACAGCACCAACCACATCAACATCAACATCAACTGAAGCACCATCAACAACAACAACATCTACATCAAGTGAAGCACCAACAACAACAACAACATCAACTGAAGGAAGCTCAGTTAAAGGTAATTTTCGATTGTATATTGCTATAATCACACAAGGTTATATGTTCGACATAGGATCTATAGGGTGGAACACAAAATGTTGGGAAAAATCTTGAATCACAACTGCCTCAAAAAAACTTCAAAAAACCTATGAAATGCTTGTTTTTTGACTATGCGTTTGTTCAACAACACAAAGATTTGTATAAAAATTTGCATCTGCTGAGCGCCTTTCAATGGACTGAACTAAAATGTTTGTAATTCCAGAAGCTTTCAGGAACTAAAATGTGTGTTTTCTAGCAGTCTAGAGCTGCCAAAAGTGTAGCCTTTGAGGAAAGAGCGAAAACTAAAATCTTGGTGAAAAAATTTTACCAGAGGTATAGTTTAATGCAATTTTCATCAAAATATTTAAATAGAATTAAATGGGTTCTTAGTATGTAAGAATTTCAAACAGGCGCATGCTTGGTAATGTCGTATAAGCGGTCGTATGCCCTCGGCTACCTAGCTGCGGTTCTCGGGAGATTCAATCTGGTACGGCCCCTGACGCTAACCCGGTACTAGATACAATCCTACTGCAGGTCATGGAGACTTGATAAACAAAGATATTTATTTTGGAAATGACAAAAGTGTAAATACAACAGTGAGCAAGTGATGAATGGAATGCAAAGTGCCAAAGTGCGCACACAATGCTGATTTCCTCCCTAAGTCGCTGACCCTTCCTTTTGTCCCTGTGCACAGAGCCCCAGGGACTTTCGGGTATCTTAGTCCACGACCTAAGCTGAAAGCTTGTCCAAAGACAGACCAGTATAACTAACTCCTGAACAACCACTCACTACTATCCTTGATCAAGATTGAATGTCGAAAATATCCTTAGGCCGCGGGAATCCTCAAAACGAATCGGTGACGCAAAAATCAAACACACAATAATGCAAATGGTGAATGCGTCCTCAAATCCTTCCTCAGCGGCCGCGAGTCTTCTCCGAAGGCACAATAATAAAAACGGCCGGACGATAATAATAAACGAATTAAGAATGAAAAAATACACTGCAATGCGCCTAACATCAACTTGCATGTATTATGCAAAACATTCGCGCCCACCATTTATTTGTTTTTGGACCAAAAATGTGTGGCACAAACCGTTTTGTCGGTTTGTTTACTTAATAAAAATTGGAGCTAGTTTAACAACAAAGAGCTCTAGAAAATAAAAATATAATAAATAGAGGGCCAAAGGTCAGAGGAATTGACCCTCTGACATCCCTCCCCCCCAAAGGCAAGACTTTTCCCGCCAGCGAAGGGAAAAGTCAGGAGGTCCCCCAAGGGCCCCAGACTCCTGATGCCGACGACTCAAAATGTTCAAAAAATGACGCTACGCGCCGTTGATGCAGTAAAATCAATAACATTAAAACGCCCGTATCGAACAGTATCTTTCCAACTATAGGGCCGATGGCGCCGGATACTACCCCCGACGCTAAAAGTTCACTAATAAAAATGCCCCGTGGGCCCGTTTACCCGAATAAAAAGAATGAAATGTTTGAACGAATAGCATTCACGGCACTCGGGCCGAATTTGACAAATAAAAAATAAAAATTGTTTGATCGGCGGCGACCCCCGCAGTGCCCGAGTTAGGTTGTGGGCCACTCCCCACTGCCGTCGATGTGTTTGGTATGGGCGGCTCCTCCATCACCGATTTTGGCCTTCGTCTCTGCCCTCTCCGGAGGGGGGTTGTCGATTGTGGAGAGCCCGCAAGACTTTCGAAATTTCCACCGCCATTGCTCCTCTGGCCCCTTGGCCGGACACTGGCCCCCCAACGCCTTTGGTATTATCTGCCCCCAGGAAGAAAGGATGCCCGAAGACCGAATCCTCCGGGCCTTTGGCTGTCTAGATTTTGAACCAATATGTATATGGTATTTGTTGTTAAAGTAGGTCTGTGTTATTAAAATGCAAACTTAAACCCACAACACAGTCTGTGCCACGAAAAAGTTTTGAATGAGAAGGTATGTAAATTTGAAAAAAGGATGAGAAAAAGGTTTAGAAATGGTAGCGGGAAGCTGCCTAGCACATGCATGATGTTACTTGGTGACTATTTTGGGAAAGGAAAAGAAAAAATCCAAAAATTTTACGAAAATTTCTACAATAATTACTAAAGATGAGAAGAAAAAGAACAAACGTAAATTCACACAGGTGCAAATAAAACGAAACGCAAATGAGAAAATGAATAAAACGAATTTATGAGATTAATAGAACAAGGCAATTTTTGCGGCACAGATCCCGGAGATATAATATTGCAAGGCATAGATGTAGAAAAACTTTAAATCAGAATGTAGAAAAATTACATTGAAAAAGATTTTTTGCACACAACATATTTCCCCTGACGTCACAAAGAGTGAGGTCAAGAATTTACAAGGGTATATTTACTTTCACCATCGCACGTAATGGCCACACCATGGATGTTGTAATTCTTCCTTCCGGTTCCATGGGCAAATATCGTTCGAATTTTCATACCTTGAGGACTATTGTTGTACCAGGAAACCGATTTCTTCGAAACTGACTCTGTGGAGGAACTTTTTTGAAGTGACAAGTCATACCTGAAAAAAGAATGCGGTTTAAATCATCAATGCTTACCTTCCCGAGTCCACGATAATTCGATGGCAAATACTACATTCTTAGCTGCAACAATGGGCATCGACAAAATTTTTGATGAAATAGCGAAACATTATTATCCAAAACGTAATGCTCCTCGGTAACCATTCAAGGTCGGCCAAAGAACACCTTTGAATAATTCCAAACTATCGATAGGTTGTACTAAGCGGCAAATATTACAACATAAGAATATGGTTCTCGAACTAATACTTTCCAATAATACACACGAAACGACTCCGACGCACAAGAATAAATTTGGCTATAAGGGAGTTGATCAGGCTCTCGAACATCCAAAATCCTCGGCGAATAAATTGCTGGCCAGCCAATTTAGAGTCACATTTTTTATAATTACGTTCTCTTTGAATTCTTTGTCCACTCAATACAAAATTAATATTATATCACCATTCTTGCAACTGGATGAGATTCTTGCCATCTTGGACGTCATGGGATTCCGTATCAACTGAATACTTCCAAAATCGGTTCCGTTCCTGGGTGAAACTTTTGCAATAAAATTATTACCAACATATGGATTAATGAACATTTTCTATCTATCACACCAAGCATGTGAAAAGATATTGTTTTTACGATAAGTTCTGAAAATTGGGCTTATCTTTTGATCTGCGCCTAAAACTACCATAAAAATTACCAAAATTAAGTTAGTACGATTAAAAAATTGCAAGAAAAGGGAGAAAATATAATACATAAGACATTGGTAAAAAGGAACACAATGTAAAACAAAATTCGAACAAAACACAAAAATACAATGATAAAAACGAATTATGAGCTACAATAAAATTCAGGTGTTCGCGTAACAAAAGGCATTACGCGATTAATTGAGACTACCTGTACACGTGAATCTAGTTTTCTGGCGCGGTGTATTTTTATGACATTTTTATCTAAATTCTGTATCTCTATCACCTCGTAAGGTCCGTCATTCATTGTATCCACTTTCCCTTTTATAATTCCCTTTTGATAGAGCACAAGTTCACCAACTTGAAAGGTTTTCTTGCGAGCCTTCTTATCATACTGTAATTTTCGTTCGGCCGCCGCTTTTTTATGATTTTCGTTTATGATTTTGTACGTGTTAAGGAGGTGTTCCATTAAAATGTATTTATATGTGTCATAATTGTTCTGCATAATTATCGGCCACGCAATTTCGTTGTCAAATTGAAATCTTGCCTCATGGCCATACAACAACCTGTGTGGCGAATTTTTCGTGGTTTTATGGGGCGTAACTCGATAGGCAAATAAAATTTGCTCCAGATAATGAGGCCAATCATCTGGATCAGTTATCGCCACCCTCCTAATTTGTTCAATTAGGGTCCTATTGAATCTTTCCACCATACCATTGCATTGCGGATGGTATGGTGTCGTATTTATTTTCTTTATTTTCAGGAGATCACACACGTCGCGCATTAGTTCGGACATATACGCTGAGCCCTGGTCGCTCAGCAAGTGTTTAGGCGTCCCCTGGGTATAAATTACTTTTTCCATGAATGCCTTTACAATAGTATCGGCTTTTTGGTCGGGAATACATTTGGCCTCCACCCATTTAGTAAAATAATCCATAAATATGATGACGTATGGTCTTTTTTCCCGTAGAGGCGAAATACTGACCACATCAGTTGCTACTATTTCCCAAGGATACGAAACGGGTATTGGGTTAAGTGGTTGAATTGGGTTTGCTATTGGGCGACATAATTGGCATACGACGCAGGATTTTATCCATTTAATAATGTCGTCTTCCATATTTGACCACCAAAATTTGTTCCCGATTGCAGCAATGATTCGATCTATACCTTGGTGTCCCATTAATGTGTTACCATGATATTGGTGTAAAACCAGGTATCTAAGTTTCGTAGGGATCACCAACTGATTTCTTCCATGGATATTCTCCCGATACAATATATCATTTTCCAAATGAAAACTGTTGAAGTATTTTCTCGAGCTATTTTCTGCAATATTCTTGAAAATATCGGCTAATTTTGGATCCATTCGTTGCTGCTTTTTCACCAAATCCAGGGAAAATAATTCCGATTCCTTCTTTGCTTCCTCTGGCATCTGATCTATTTCCTGTTGAGTCGGCGGTGGGGGATCAATAACTGTCTCCTGCGTCTCAGGTTCAAGCATTTGTCTCGTCATGGCTCGCGTTACTGCCATGCATTCGGGTTCCATACTCAATTTCTCATCTTCAATTTCTTCCTTCGTTTCCTGTTTCTTGTTTCGACTCTTTTCCTTCTCTTCGGACCGTGATAAGAAATCTGCGAAGGCGTTTTCCCGTCCGGCTACATACTCGAATGTATAATTAAATTGTCCGAGATATAAAGCCCATTTCAACAACCTTTGGTTTTGTTGTTTCTCTGCAGAGAGCCACGTAACTGGTTTATGATCTGTCCTGATTATGACCATAAACCCCATAACGTAGTGCCTATACTGCTTGAACCCATAGACTACCGCCAAACATTCTCTCTCTGTCCTTGAATACCTTGTTTCCGCGTCGTTCAAGACTCTACTTGAGTATGCTATTGTCCAGCGATCGTTATCTGTTTCCTGGTACAAAATCGCACCTATCGCTGTTCCTGAAGCATCGGTTTGAATTACAAATCTTGCCGACCCGTCAAATACTGGATATCGAAGGAAGGGTGCCATCATTAGGGCGTTTTTTACGCTCTCAAAAGCTGCCAACTGCTCCTCTGAAAGTTCAAACTTTTCCTTCCTATTTTTCTTTGCGAGGGCTTTAAATAAAGGCTGGGTGATAAAGGCTAAATTAGGGATGAACCGTTTAGACCACTGCACTAATCCCAAAAATTTTTGTAGCTGCTTGAAGGATTTGGGTACTTCAAAATTTTTTACCGCTTCTATTTTCTGTGGATCGACTGACATTCTGTTCTTGTCCAATATGTGGCCTAAAAATTTTACGCTGGCTGGCATAAAAGAACATTTGTCAGGTTTTAGTGTGAGGTTCGCATTTGTCAGGCATCAAAATATTGTCTCCAGATTTTCAAGATGCTCTTCGACGGTTTTGGAAAAAATTATGACATCGTCTATATATACTAGGCATATTTTCCATACATATGGATACAGAATTCGTTCCATTAGATGCTGAAATTCCGCGGGAGCATTCTTTAAACCGAACGGCATCACCTTGAACTGGAACAAACCGTCTTGACATATAAATGCTGTTTTTTCTTTTGATTCGGAGTGCATTGGTACCTGCCAGTACCCAGACTTTAAATCCAATGTGGAAAAGTACCGTGCTCCTCCTAGCGCATCTAAATAATCATCGATTCGAGGTATCGGAAATTTATCGTCTTTCGTCACTTGATTGATTCCTCTGTAGTCAACTACTGGTCTCCACGTGCCATCTTTCTTGCCTGCTAAAAACAATGGTGCAGCCCAAGGGCTTCTAGAGGGCTCAATGACACCCTTTTCCATCATATCTTTCACATGTTCCCGGATGATGTCTCTTTGCATTATTGGAGCTCTCCAGTAGTGCTTTTGAACTGGCAACGCATTTCCTGTATCAATTTTGTGTTCAGCTTCGTGGGTCAATGTTAAAGGGTCATTGTTCATACTGAATGCATGCCTATGTTTGAGTAGGACATTCATAAGTTTTTGTTGACCTTCTCTGTCGATACTTGACTCCTTTACCAACTGCGTCACAATTTTGATGAACTCCGGCTTGCTTTGTTGTTGCAGCTGAGGCTCTGTCTGAAGTTGGTGGATTTTTTCATCAAACTCGGGTCCCCGAAATTTTGTTTTCGATTTCACTATTAGTTCGTTACTACGCAACTTTATCCCCTTATTTGTTTCGTTTATAAGTAGGATTTGAAAATTCTTATCTTTTCATCCACAATCGAAGCGTCGACGTCGAATAAAGTATCCCTCCCCGTTTCTTCTACCACTATAGGACCCTTTGTCCAATGTTTCTGTGGCCAAACCACAGCTTGCACAAAAGAAGTGGTATTCGGAGGTATATATGTCCTGGATTTTGTCCATATGAAAGTTTCCTCATCCATTTCAGTTATTCGCATGACTTGTTCCTGTTCATTGTCGCTTTCTAGTTCAGGTGGTTCTTCATCCTTAACTTCCTCCTGTAGAGGTACATCATCCAAAACGACTGGATTATTTGGAATTGGCAGCCGCGGTGGTATTTGCGCATCGTCGAATAATGTTTCACTAATAATTTGTCTTTCTATGTTTGCTAGGCGTATGTGACCTTTTCCAAAATCGATTGCCGCCTGTATACTAGGATGGGTTAGAAAATCTAGACCCAATATAATACCTTCATTCAGGTTATCTAGTAATGCGAATCTAGCAAGAAAATTACCAAAACCGGTTCGGACGTAGATAAATGTAGGGCCGTATGTTGTTACTCGTTTTCCTACAGCTGTTACTACTGAATTTAAGATGGGAAATTTTGTCTTTGGTGTATTCAGTAGTCTCGACGCTGTATCTGTCCTCATGAAGCTAGATTGTGCTCCCGTATCGATTAGGGCTTTAAATTCTTCTCTGCGTATTTTAACAGGAATCAATAACGGTTGGCATTTGCGAAAGTTTTCCAAAAATAGATGTTCGTTATCATTGGCGAGTCTAGGTTTCGCTTCTGAAGTAGAATTGATAACATTCGCCAAATTTAGCTCATAGTTCTCGATTAGAACTCCATGCAGGGCTATAATTTCTGGTTGATTTTCTTTTTTAGCTTCTTGGGAATTAATTACATTTATGGAGTTATTTGGTGGATCATTCGCAGGTGGTGCTATTGCTGGCGGTGGGACATTTGGTGGTGCTTGTGGAACATTATTTTGTTGATAATAATAACCCACATTTGGATTTTGCTCTGTATTATTATTATGATATAGCATCCATTGGCCAAAATTAGTGAATCCAGCTCGTCCATGATTTACAAAGCCACGGTGATGATCAAAATTTGGATTGTAAAAATTGTTGCCACGATTCCACGACCTCCCCTGATCCCTTGGTTGAATCAATTCAGGGTGAAGAACGAAACAATTTTCCGACGAATGGCTATTCGATTTATGATATGTACAATATGGTCGACGATACGGATTTCCCAAAACTCGATCAGGTAAGCTATTATATGGCACATTATTATTATTGTTGACTCCCCAACAATTAAGAGCTGGAGGGCCCTGATTCCTAATTGCATCATTGACCATCTTCATAATATCCTGTTGAGATACGGGGGCCTGAAATGCTGGTGGCGGTGGAAAAATTTGCTGAGGCCGTGAAATTTGTTGTTGTTGACCGATACTGCTATCTTGCTGATGAATTTGTAAATTATTAAATCTTCTATTTTCATAGACTCGATTCAACCGATCCTCTTCACCGTCTTCTTGGTCTTCGCTGAACTCTTTCCAGGCCGTCATATCGGCTTTCAATTTGTTTACGAATTCTGCCAATGAGGCGATATTTTTGAATTGGTGAAGCCGACCTTCCATTCCAGTATGAACGTATACGGGAGCTTTGTGAAAATATGTTTCAATAACTATTCGGTTTCTTTCGTTTTCTGTCTTTTCATAATTCAATAAATGAACATACGTTTTTATCCGTCGCAAGAAGTCTTTCGTACTTTCCCCTTTTTGTTTCTTCATATCGTGTAGCTCCCTTCTGAGTGCAGGAGTGTCCATTTTAGGGGCAACCATTCGGATGACACTGGCCTTCCCTTCTTCGTAGGTACTGTTTTTATCCACATACGTTGAGGTTCCGAAATTGCAGCAACGCCAGAGTACTTCAATTCTTAAGTCCTCCGTGTCTTCAGGCTTGAATGTGCCTTCCAAACATGCGAAAAAATTAAGTATCTCTGCGGCTTCCATTTTGTCG
>CAWUHX010000523.1:0-84514 GCA_963922205.1 Romanomermis culicivorax
GTTTTTGTTTTGTTCTCCAAAAATGACGACATTTTATACAAAAATTTACTTTTTTGACGCTTTTCTTCGTTCAAAAATGACCATCTTACACCGAAAATTCACATTTTCCACCATTTTTGTCCAATATTTAACGCCAGAAATTTACATTATCGACTATTTTTGCTTCAAAAATTGCTAGAAATTAAATTTCAAAGCGTTTTCTCTTGCGTTTTACGAAATTTTGGACCTATTTCTCGTTCAAAAATAACAAAAACCTTTATTTTTGATAGATTTTCTTTAAAAATGGTCATTTTTAAAGCTTAAAATTTAATTTTTTGATAGTTTTTTTTGTTTAAAAGTGACTATTTCACACGAAAAATGTATATTTTTAGTCTTTTTCTTGTTGAAAAATCGCTATTTCATATACCAAAAAAATGTATTTTCCGATCTTTTTTCTTCGAAAATGGTTTTTTAACCGGGAAAATCAACGTTTTTGAGCAATTTCTAGTTCTAAAATAACTGTTTTATTCATAAAAAAATAACATCATCGACTTTTTTTCGTTCAAAAATAGCTATTTTGAATGAAAATTATCAATATTAAACCCTTGAAAAAATAATCTTTTGGCCGTTTTATATTCGAAAATTGCCGTTTTAGAAGCTAAAAATTGATATTTTAATCCTTTCTTGATTCGAAAAACGGATATTTTTAAGCGGAAAATAGATATTTTTAACAAATTTTTTCCAAAAATTGTCAACCTATCCTAAAAAATTGTGGAAATTTCATTTTAAGGAACTTTCTTCTATAATTAAGGAAAAGAGCCGAAACTTTTTTTCCGTAACGTGAAATTCTTTTTCGAACGCCTTCTTTCCGCTGAAAAACGGAAGCACGGGCCGAATATTTAGAAAAAATTTGAAGAAAACTATCCAAAATTTATCATTCGTGTTAAATTCAACGGGCGAACATACCTCTAGTTGGGGGGTTGGGGGGGACCCCAGCCCCAACTTGGCCAACCCAGTACCTAAAATCATCCAACCCCCCCCCCCCCCCATACCTGTAAGACCTCCGACCAGTTGGGGGGGGTAAATCCGAAATTTGGGGGGGGGGGTCGAAATTTTTCCCAAAAAAGGCCAACAAACATACACTTTTTTGAAAATTTTTTTAATTTTTTCCAAACTGGGGGGGGGGGGGGGTTGGGGGAAATGATCTTGGGTACAGGGTTGGCCAAGTTGGGGGGGTCCCCCGCCCCAAGTACAGGTATGCACCATACCTGTAAGACCTCCGACCAGTTTGGGGGGGTAAATCCGAAATTTTAGGTGGGGGGGGGGGTAGGAAAAAGTCGAAATTTTTCCCAAAAAAGGCCAAAAAACATACACTTTTTTGAAAATTTTTTTAATTTTTTTCAGACTGGGGGGGGGGGGTTGGGGGGAAATGATTTTGGGTACAGGGTTGGCCTCGGTAGATATTTCAATGTTCGCCCCAAAAAATGCGTAATATTATTCAGTTCTTAAAACTCCAAAAAACTGACGCCGAACCTAAAAAACTAGATTTTTTAATCGTTTTTGGTTTTTTCTGAAAAAATTGAGCGACTTTATCAATTTTAGAGTGAGCAACCAAACATTTTCTTGCGGAAGCAAAATATTTCCTTAAAATTTCACATTGAAAGCTAGCGTGGTGCATGCAAAAAAACGGCAGGCTCGTCGATTTTTTCGATCGTTTTTGTGGCAAAAAATCTGATTCTCCTACAGTAAATTCACATCAAGGTATAGTTTTTTGTCTATCACAACGTACTTGTGAATCCAAAAACAAATTCGCCATTTCACAGTAGATCAATAGATAGCGGTCGCAAATGATATTCATGCGCGGAATCAGTTTTTTACTATAATGGATTCCGTATAGTCAGTTTCACCTGCTCTAGAACCAACCTCACAGGCCCGCACACAACTCAGTATCAGGGCCGCTGGGCCTAGACCTCTAAATTTGATTTGAAACATCAAATCTATGGGTTCAGAAAGAAAATCGACGACTACGCCCTTTGTCCATATTCTGCTCCATGAGGAAGGCCGACATATGCTGAGGAGAGTAAAGGATGCCCTGCAGCCACCATGTAGCTGCTCTACCACCAAGTCTGCAGACCTGCACCACCCCCCTGCAACTGGAGTTGCAGGGCCTCCAGCTAAGTTTGACATGAAACATAAAATCTACGGGTTCGAAAAGAAAATGTACGACTACGCCCTTTGGGCATAGTCTCATCTTAAGGTAGGGTGACACCCTCGTCGCGAGTTCACTCTACCTGCAGAGGCAATGCAACCAAAAGATAGCCTGCAGTTACCATTTAGTTTGTCACGTGTCGCACGGCCGTACATCACCCCTTCGTAGCCATCGCAACACTGGCTCGGTAGTTCAATCGGAAGAACGCTGCACTATAGTCAAGGAGATCCGGGTTCGAATCCCGGTCGAGCATTATTTTTCGAAAACAGTGTTTGACGATGGTTTCGATGACAACGCGTTTACCCATTTACGTGTCAAGTTGCTCTACCACCAGTTCTGCAGGCTGCTGCAACTGCTGTATCAGGGCCTCCAGACGAGGACCTAGCTGCGACTTTGACATGAAACAACAAGTCTACGCTCATTTTTGCTGCCTACTTTTTGGCCTGTACAACCATGGTAAAATGCTTTATTATTATAACACACGATACAACACAACAATACAACGTATGTAACAGAACTATATTGTTGTGGGGCGATTTGACGTATTTGTAAAGTTTGTGTCGTTTTCGAGTAAAGATCGGCAAGTTAAGAAAAGTAAAATCGTGACGAGACCCACGGAGAGGCGTGGCTACGGCGTGAAGAAATTGTGAAAATGTTCTCAATTGAGATCGTTTGTACTGTAGCCAAGCAGTTGCGTCTTAGCTTGTGTAGAGAGTTTTGGAAGTTTGAGGCCGCCATTTTGTACATTAGTAAATTGTGTTTTGAGTGTGTGGTATAGGATAAGTCAAACTATTTGGAAAATAGTTTGAGTAATCGGGTGAAACTCCAAATCCGTTAAGATAGTACAGTCTGAGTTTCAGCATCCGAAAACCTTAAATGACCTGAGCGAAGATCCCTGGATAATTTAACATAGCACTCTCTACGAGCCCGTCAATCTCCTGCATGCGATTATCGTTGCGTTAAATTCGTCTAACACTCCGAGTGCTCTGTTTCTAGCATTCCGCACGCTCTTCTACGTTCGGTACGTCTCTATTAAAACACGCACAATAAATTGTGTAGTTATTTTCGCCCCTACAACATGTCACAATACACCATCCCTCCTCCCTTGGAGCAACAGGTGGGCCCTGGTACAGTGGTCACCAGTGTTGAAGGGCTTGCTGAGTGGGGTGGAATGCTCGCACCACTGGCCAATGTCAGGGTAGGCATGACCATCCTGACCAGGGCTTGACAAAAATCCTCGGGTTCCAAATCCGTGGAATGGCGGAAACATCAATCCTACGGGTGGAATGTTGTATGTCACCATGCAACAGATACAGGATGTGTAGAAAGTATAGTCGATGATGTAATATGATCCGAATTTCATTAAGAGTGCGGTGCAACAGGGAGGTGTAGAAAGTGTGCCCCAAAGCTTCAACATGTAAAATTCGACTTCCATGTAGAAAGTGTGACACCGCCCAGCAGTGCAAAAAAAGACAAGAATGATTCCATCATCACAAATTTTACAGTTAGTCTAATCCGCAACATTGTAAACCTTCTAGAAGCATTAAACATTTTAACTTGTGAATCACTTCCTAAAACTGACATAGTTTGTTTGACCTATTGAGGGGGTAGTAGGTAAGTGAGCAAAAAAAGCCCGGCAAGTATGATTTTTCAGGTGGCGTAGGGGGTTGTTCAAGGTTTCAGGTAGGAAAGACCCTCGTCAGATGTCAAGATGTTCTATTTGAGGTTAAGGGGCTTTTTGGTGACATATCTGAGACTTTGGAAGTCTTTGTGTTTTTCAGCTTGTGGTTGAACTGTTGCAACTTCCTTTGTATAAACCCAAAGGTCAGTCTCATCATCCTGGCCATGCCTCAGGAGCCTAACAGTATAACTAATTTCAAGTAGAATTGTCTCGTTGGTCTGATAATTAATTACCCGCACGATGGTCCGTAATAGGTGCCTACAACGCGACATATGATGTTATAAAGTTCAAGAGTTTTCTATTCTTTAACATTATACTTATAAGACTTGAACTTTAATATAGATTTATAATTAACTAACTGAAACTACTAATTAAGTGTTTCTTAGCATGCAAAGGTTGTGTAGTCTAGGCTTAGAAATCTGGTTGAAATTTGCAAAATTATGAGTCAAAAAATGTTTTTCTTTGGTTTATTCGGCTTATCATCTATTCGAAAATGCCATTTATTGATCACATTTCAATTCCATTTTGGAAATGAGACAAGTAACTTTTCATCATGAAATAAGAACATAACCTTCGAATTTGAATACAAATCAATCAAATTTTCATCATATTCTTTGTTGAACGTGTAAATAATCATCGAAAACCAATTCCTGGAATGGATTTTTTCACAATATAAGCCCGTCTTTTTTATCTAATTAACATCTTAAATCATAGGACTTGTTACCTGCAATATGATCATACTCTGAGCCAATATACATTAAGGATACATACAAATCTGACCTTCTATTGGAGGCCGCACTTTATTCGAATATGGTTCGTAGCTAGGTCAAGTCCATGTCCCGGAGTTCATCTTAGAGTATTGTGACATTTAACTAACTTTTTGTTTACACTAAATTTTCAAATATGTGTAAACATGACCATTTTTTGAAGATTTGAAATTTCAGCAAAGCTATATTTGATTGATTTCTGATCATTAATCGGCTGTCGAAGGATAATTATCGTATATGCTTATATTCACCGTGTGTGCCATTTCTAGATGCTATATTTATAAGTATTATCTTGGATAAGGCATAGTCACTCCTCAGTTTGTAGGTATACTGTATAATTATAGCTTAGCACCACAAACAAGCAAAATGATTTGCATTGCGAAAATTTTATGACGAATCCTAGCTCATCGGGGAACGCCTCAAAAAATGGGGCTGGTAATGCTGTGGTCAACAGTTTGATCTTTAACAATATCCAGACCACATCCCTTTAGATCACTTGTCAAGTACCATCTTTCTCTTGGTAGGAATCACTCCTGTTGAAACAACTTTTTACTCTTGCTTGCACTGTCAATAAAAGTTAGGTTTGGGCTTGAACTCATCTGCAGGCTCTAGCATACGTATCTTGAACAGTGCAGTTGCAGTGGTGGGCAACATCTCACATACCTATATTGTTGAGTTTGATGGACCAGCGCAGGCCACCACCAGCTGCGGGACATAGTGGCCAACATCCTCCAATTCTGACCAACTCAGCCAACTGGGCAATTTGAAGAGGGCACTTCATGTTTTTCATATATATTTACAATGATAGATTTGGAGTGGCTACTTCTCAAGGTGCCTTTGTTCTTGTGTTTGGAGGAGATCCACCACCTGTGTTGACATGTTATTGGAGAAAGTTTGCCTTGGCCCAGAGCTCAAACCCAGGACCTTGCAATAAAGGTCCATGTATTGTATTGTATTATATTGTATTGTGTTGTATACACTCTCAAAATGCAGTGTTGAGGTGTTACTGGAGAAAGTTTGCCTTCGCCCAGAGCTCGAACCCAGGACCTTGCAACAAAGGTCCATGTATTGTATTGTATTGTATTGTATTGTGTTGTATACAATCTCAAAATGCAGTGTTGAGGTGTTACTGGAGGAAGTTTGCCTTCGTCCAGAGCTCGAACCCAGGACCTTGCAACAAAGGTCCATGTATTGTATTGTATTGTATTGTATTGTATTGTGTTGTATACACTCTCAAAATGCAGTGTTGAGGTGTTACTGGAGGAAGTTTGCCTTGGTCCAGATCTCGAACCAAGAACCTTGCAACAAAGGTCCATGTATTGTATTGTATTGTATTGTATTGTGTTGTATACACTCTCAAAATGCAGTGTTGAGGTGTTACTGGAGAAAGTTTGCCTTGGTGCAGAGCTCAAACCCAGGACCTTGCAACAAAGGTCCATGTATTGTATTGTATTGTATTGTATACACTCTCAAAATCCCTCCACTTCGAATTTGATGATTCATCAAGCAACCTGCAAACGGCATACTCTTTTTTATACATATTAGCTATGGTCCAGTCACGTTGGCTGTCTCGGCCCACCCACAACACTCTAAAATTCTACCACCTCCTCCTATCCAGTTAATATTCCTCGCAGCTCATTGGACCGTTCAACCGCCCAAAATAGTTATTATGACGACTTTTGGTGTATTGTGATGATGATGATGACTAATTTTCTTTCCAATAATTTTTGCTGTAATTTTGACGCAAAAAAGGTCGTCTCATCTAAGCAAAATGATACGATGATATGGGGACCGAAGATTATAAAAGTGTCATCTTGATTTGAATATCATTTTGTAGGAAAGCGATGAGCAGAAAATTAGCCGTATAGTACGCGTATGATGGTGTGAAAATTTGTTCATAATGATTATCAGCTCTTCTGGACATGTTAGTTGGGTTTTTGGTAGAAAAGTTTTCACTTTTAGTCTAAGCCGTGGTATGTCGAATGAAGCCTCTATTACACTCTGAAGGTTAGCGTTGGTTACATAATCTTTGGGGCTATACGTCAGTCAGCCCAGGTTGGAACTGAATTTTTTTTCTCTTAAATTGTTCGATTTTCGCCATATTTTTCATTATTATCATTTTTATTATGCTTACTATTTTGTGAATGTTTTGATGCGAGAATGAAGAATTGGATTTTAATGTCCAACAAATGAGAAAATTAAAGGTTTTTGTTATAAAAATTTGCATTTTTTGCTCAAATTTATGTCAATTATATAGCGAAAATCAATTCTAACAATGGATAATCTTTTCATCATATGTTATAAGATTAGTACATGCTAGTTAATGGTCGATTGAGTTCAAATGGCCAAACTAGTGCCAGTACCATGCGTGAGATTTGCTATACTAAAGCATACAACTGTTTGTTGCTAAATATAATTGACATCTACTCAAAAATAAGATTCAAATAATGTATCTCCATTTTTCATTGAGTTATGAGTAGTCAAAGTTTGGGAAAATGTTGCTTTTATATTGTATTGTATTGTATTGTATTGTATTGTATTGTATTGTATTCTATTGTATTGTATTGTATTGTATTGTATTGTATTGTATTGTATTGTATTGTATTGTATTGTATTGTATTCTATTGTATTGTATTGTATTGTATTGTATTGTGTTGTATTGTATTGTATTGTATTGTATTGTATTGTATTGTATTGTATTGTATTCTATTGTATTGTATTGTATTGTATTGTATTGTATTGTATTGTATTGTATTGTATTGTATTGTATTGTATTGTATTGCATTGTATTGCATTTTAATGTATTGTATCGTATTGTATGGTACTGTACTCTATTGTATTGTATTGTTCGTACTATACTGTATCATTTTGTATCATATTGTATTGTATTGCATTGTATTGTATTGTATTGTATTGTATTGTATTCTATTGTATTGTATTGTATTGTATTGTATTGTATTGTATTGTATTGTATTGTATTGTATTGTATTTTATTGTATTGTATTGTATTGTTTTGTATTGTATTGTATTGTATTGTATTGTATTGTATCGTATTGTATTGTATTGTATTGTATTGTATTGTATTGTATTGCATTTTAATGTATTGTATCGTATTGTATGGTACTGTACTCTATTGTATTGTATTGTTCGTACTATACTGTATCATTTTGTATCATATTGTATTGTATTGTATTGTATTGTATTGTATTGTATTGTATTGTATTGTATTTTATTGTATTTTATTGTATTTTATTGTATTGTATTGTATTGTACTGTATTGTATTGTTTTGTATTGTATTCTATTGTTCATACTATACTGTATCATTTTGTACCATATTGTATTGTATTGTATTGTATTGTATTGTATTGTATTGTATTGTATTGTATTGTATTGTATTGTATTGTATTGTATTGTATTGTATTGCATTTTAATGTATTGTATCGTATTGTATTGTACTGTACTCTATTGTATTGTATTGTTCGTACTATACTGTATCATTTTGTATCATATTGTATTGTATTGTATTGTATTGTATTGTATTGTATTGTATTGTATTGTATTGTATTGTATTGTATTGTATTTTATTGTATTTTATTGTATTTTATTGTATTGTATTGTATTGTACTGTATTGTATTGTTTTGTATTGTATTCTATTGTTCATACTATACTGTATCATTTTGTACCATATTGTATTGTATTGTATTGTATTGTATTGTATTGTATTGTATTGTATTGTATTGTATTGTATTGTATTGTATTGTATTGTATTGTATTGTATTGTATTGTATTGTATTGTATTGTATTGTATTGTATTGTATTGTATTGTATTGTATTTTATTGTATTTTATTGTATTGTATTGTATTGTACTGTATTGTATTGTTTTGTATTGTATTCTATTGTTCATACTATACTGTATCATTTTGTACCATATTGTATTGTATTGTATTGTATTGTATTGTATTGTATTGTATTGTATTCTATTGTATTGTACTGTATTGTATTGTATTGTATTTTTTGTATTACGCTGTCTCATTTTGTATCATGTTGTATTGTATCATGTTCCATCATATTGTATATTATCCTGTCATATAGTATCATATCATGTTCTATAATGTTGTATTGTATTGTATCATATAGTATTGTTTCATGTTCTATTCTATCATATTGTATCACATTGTATCATATTGTATTGTGTTGTACTGTATTGTATTGTACTGTATTGTATTGTACTGTATTGTATTGTACTGTATTGTATTGTACTGTATTGTATTGTACTGTATTGTATTGTACTGTATTGTATTGTACTGTATTGTATTGTACTGTATTGTATTGTACTGTATTGTATTGTACTGTACTGTATCATTTTGTGTCATATTGTATTATGTGCTATTGTTCCGTATCCTATCATTTTCTGTAATATCATATAGTATTGTTTCATGATATTGTATTGTATCATGTTCTATCATTATATATTGACTTCTATCATATAGTATCATATCATGTTCTATAATATTGTATTGCAGCATATCATATCATATCATATCATGTGTCATATTGTATCATATTGCGAGTTCTGACACCACACTGAGCCTAACTTTTACTGAAAACCCCAGTAGTGGACATAGGTGGCCTCAACATTGATGTCTAACTCGATGGTGGAGGGATGTCGAGAGTGACCAAAGCAGCCAGGTCAACTATGATGGTTAGAGCATGCGTATGGTAGCAGCGCAAGGTGTCGTGTTCGCATTCCCGACTGAGCCCATCTGTTACTCAAAACATTGAAAATGAAGTCCATACAGTTTATAAATCAAGCACCATAGATGCCATCTAGGGTATCATTAAATCAAAGCCCACAAACATTTATTCACATGTTGAAGCTAGAACCAAAAAATTGGCTGTTTCGCTCACATTTTCTTGGCTGCTTTTTCTCCCTGAATAGCAGTGCAGCTTATGATTAAAAGCCAAAGGTATGTAGGCCTAGGCAATAAAGCTTCTCTTTCGGTTACATAAACATGGGTATTATTTTTCGCATCCCGGTCCTGCGCGCGCTTTTCGTGGAATTTTTGTAGCTTACCTGCCCAGCTTCTCCTCTCTCCATTCAGTTTTGGTTATTTTTTTTTGCTTTCTCCAAGCTCTACAGGTAGAAGCTTGTTCAATGTTTTTTTCGCGTCTCTAGCTTTCAAAAGTGTGGTCGTGTTTTGTTATAGAGGGCCACACACACACATACACCTTGTATTGTTTGAAAATGATCCATAATTTTGTATATATTGAGCGAAAAAGATTTTTGTGCCAGAAGAAGCAGGTATATAAGCAAAGTAAGTCTTGCACAAGTGTGATTCATGTAGAGAAGATGTGATAGGGGTGATAACTATGTTCAAGTATGGTATAAAGATTTTAATCACTAAAAATTCATTTTCACGACATATAATTGTCGATATCGGCATTTAGGGTCTGAAAATTTTTGCTCCAAAATATAGCAAATTTGGTATCAATCGATAGATCTCGTTGAGATCTCTTCAAAAATATGTTTTAAAAGTGTGCATTTTGACTTTTCATGGAGTTACATTTGTTTAAAATACTCTTTTTCTAAAGAATTCTGTTTTTTATGTCGCCTCCCAGAGTCCTACTATGCTGATGTCTGATGTACAGCTTAGCAAGATTAGAGTGTGACCATACATTTTCTTGATCGTTCAAGAAGGTGATCTCTAGAAAAATCTGGGTAACGTTTAGGAGGATCTTCAGTAGGGATTTATGATATTTATTTAATTATCAGTAACATATGTACTTCGGCATTCGAGACCTGGAAATTTTTGCTCCAAAATATAACAAACTTGATATCAATCGATAGATCTCTTTGAAATCTATTCAAAGATATGATTTAAAATTTAGAATTTTGATTTTTCACGGAGTTACATATGTTTAAAGTACTCTTTTTCTTAAAAACTCAGTTTTTTGATTTTACTTCGCAGACCACTACTGGCTCATATCTAACCAATTACTTTGCAAGATTAGATCGTGATCGTACATTTTTTGGATGTTTAGGATGATAACCCCTGGCTGACGCTCAGGAGAATTTTGATAATGGACATCAAAATATTCATTTGTCGATAATGTATCACGTACTTTGGTATTTAAGACCTAGAAGTTTTTTTATTCAAAATACAGTAAGCTTGGTATCAATCGATAGATCTCGTTGAGATCTATTCAAAGATATAATTTAAAACAGATAATTTTGAGTTTTAATGGAGTTACATTTGTTTAAAGTAATGTTTTTATTAAAAATTCACTTTTTTTAAATGTCACTTCGCACACTGCTACTGTGTTCATGTCTGATCTAGAGCTTTGCGAGATCAAAGCATGACCATACATGTTTTTAGTGGCTCAAGGTGTTTATCTCTGGCAGAACCCTGGGTGACCTTCAGGAGGATTTTCAGAATAGATCTCATGATATTTATTCAATTGTCAGTAACATATCACATAGTTCGGCATTTAAGACCTGGAGATTTTAGCTTTGAAATATAACAAATTTAATATCAATCGATAGATCTCAGTAGGTTCTATTCAAAAATAGTATATAAAGTCGTCAAATCCAATTTTTCATGGAGTTAGGGTTGTTTAAAGTAGTCTAAAAATTTAGCTTTTTTATTTCGCTCTGCAAAATAGTACTGTGATCACATCTGATCTAAAGCTTTACAAGATTAAAGTATGACCATACAAATTGTTGGTGGTTTAACATGCTGATCCCTAGTAGAACCCTGCCCGATTTCCAGGAGTATTTTCACAATCGATCTTATGATATTTATAAATTGTTGATAACATATCACGTACTTTGGCACTTTGAACCTGAGAATTTTTGCTCTTAAATACAGCAAATTTGGTATCAATCGATAGATCTCGCTGAGATCTATTCAAAAATGTGTTTTAAATATGTGAATTTAAATTTTTGATGGAGTTACATTCGTTTAAAGTAGCCTTTTTCTTGAAAATTTGATTTTCTTGATTTCACTTTGCAGAACCCTACAGTGCTCGTGTCTGATATACAGCTTTGCTATATTAGACTATGATCATGCATTTTTTGGATGTTTATAATGCTGACCTCTCTCAGAACCCTGGCTGACCTTCAGAAGGATTTTCAAAATGATATTTATTTAATCATTGATAACGTATCACGTACTTCGGCACTTTGGACCTAAAAATTTTTGCTCTGAAGTACAGCAAATTTGGTATCAATCGATAGATCTCGCTGAGATCTATGCGAAAATATGCTTTAAAATAATTAATTTTAATATTTGACCGAGATACATTTGTTTAAAGTACTGTTTTTCTGTAAAAATTTTGTTTTTTATGTCGCTTCACAGAGTGCTAGTGTGTTAAGGTTTAGCTTTGAAAGATCATATTGTTATGACCATACATGCTTTTGGAAGTTTAGGATGCTGACCCCTCGTTGATTCTTAGGAGAATTTTCTTCATTATAGACCTTATGATGTTTATTTAATTGTTAATCAAGTATCATATACTTCGGCATTTGGCACCTGGAAATTTTTAATTCAAAATAGAGCAAGTTTGGTATCAATCGATAGATCTCGTTGAGATCTATTCAAAAATGTGTTTTAAATATGTGAATTTTGATTTTTGATGGAGTCAAACTTCTTTAAAGTAGTGTTTTTGTTGAAAATTTGGTTTTTTTGCCATCACTCCGCACAGTGCTGCTGTGCTCATGTCTGATCTACAGCATTGCAAGATTGAAGTGTGAGCATGCATGTTTTTGATTGTTTAAGAGGCTGACCTCTAGCTGAACCCTGCATCAATGTCAGCAGAGTTTTCAATACTAAGCAATTGTTGATAACGTGTCATGTATTTATTCGGCATTTAAGACCTGAAAATTTGTGCTGTAAAATAGAACAAATTTGGTATTAATCGATAGATCTCGTTGAGACCTATTCAAAAATATAAATTTATTATCTGCATTGTATTTTTTGATGGAGTTACGTTTGTTTAAAGAATTCTTACTATAAAAATTTTGGTATTTTTCCGTCGCTTTGTTGGAAAGTTTCCAAAAGTTTGATGTAGATTTTTATTTCACTTCTGGAATGAGAAAAACAAATCAATACAGACATTGTTAATCATAATTACAGTAAATTCTTCTAGAATATGCTAAAAACATGATAATAACAGTATCAAAAAAGCTTCAATTTGGATAATTTACCTTGAAAAATATTTTTGATCATAAGGTGAATTACAGTAAGCATAATTGTAGCTTAATTTTTGTAGTATATATATATAAGATGGGCATTGTTTACTTACTGGCTAATTTACTGGACCACCCATATATACATATATTGCTCATTTTCCCTAAAAATTAAGGTTGCGTCTTACTGTAACTTCCGCGAAGCTCACTATTTCGTCCATCATTATCATTTTTCTTGCTGGCTGGCTGCTGCTTTGGATGGTACCCTCTCTGTCTCTACTCAAAAATCCTAATTATTAAAATCCAAACTCGCAGAAAGATAGATGGATAGAGAGAGGGAGCGCATATGGAGAAGCTACAAAAGCTTTCATTTTAGCCACACACACAGGTACTGTTAACGACATTTATTATGCACAAAAATGGTGTGTGTGTGTGTGTGTGGCTGGCTAGGCTACCTCTCTACTTTTTCATGAAATATAGGACAAGCTGCCTTCTCTCCTCTCACACATATATGAGACCTACGAAAATTGAGAAAATCGAAAATTTTAGACAGGTTGCCCTGCCCTTTCGTCATATATGTAGAATAATATTAAAATATGTACACTTTCCACACACACATATATGTATGTTATAATATGGAATTATCTTTCTTTCTTTCTTTCTTTTTTGTACGAAAATTATATTCGATATGCCGAGCATGCAAGCAAGCGCACGCGCTTTGGTAATGAGATACGCCGAGGAGACCTATCTTTTCGATCAATTCCACTACCTTCCTCCTCCATCTAATTTTCATTTTCACTCTGCTTTTGCTCTTTTCATCAGCTTTGGTCGGGGAAGTGAACTTTTTGACGAGTTTTTCCAACAAGTTTCGCTAACGATTGTAATAGTAGTCGATGACGTTATTGCGCTAATCATACCTTTAACCTTACTGTAATTGTATACAATATGACCAAAGGTCACTCCTTGGTGACGCCCCAGGCAAATCAGCTACCCCAATAGTCCCCATGAAAGGAATTATTTCTGATTACATATGTCGCACAACACTTTGCATATTATGCTCCTGCAACTTGAGCAACTTAGTATTCACACCTAATGTTAAAGGGCATATGTAGGAGTAATACTATACATCATGACTGCATGTTAGTCCTTGGTGAGGCCTCAGGAAGCTCAGCAACTCCGGTGGTTGCCATCAAAGGAACCATTTATGATGAAATATGTCACACGACACTTTGTGTATTACGCTCCTGCAACTCCAACTATTTAATATTCACACCTAATGTCAAAGGGCATATGTATGAGTAATTGTGTACAACAAGATCCAAGGTCACTTCTTGTTGATGCCTCAGGAAGCTCAGCAACTCAAATGGTTCCCATCAAAGGAACCTTTTCTGATTACATATGTCGCACGACACTTTGCGTATTACACTCCTGTAACTTAAGCAACTTAGTATTCACAGCTATGGACATTTGTAGCAGTGATTGTGTACAACATGATCAAAGGTCACTCCTTGCTGATGCCTCAGGCAAATCAACTACTCCAATAGTTCCCATGAAAGGAATTATTTCTGATTACATATGTCGCACGACACTTTGCATATTATGCTCCTGCAACTTGAGCAACTTAGTATTCGCACTTAATGTTAAAGGGCATATGTAGGAGTAATACTATACATCATGACTGCATGTTAGTCCTTGGTGATGCCTCAGGAAGCTCAGCAACTCCGGTGGTTGCCATCAAAGGAACCATTTATGATGAAATATGTCACACGACACTTTGTGTATTTTACGCTCCTGCAACTCCAACTATTTAATATTCACACCTAATGTCAAAGGGCATATGTATGAGTAATTGTATACAACATGATCCAAGGTCACTCCTTGTTGATGCCTCAGGAAGCTCAGCAACTCAAATCGTTCCCATCAAAGGAACCATTTTTGATTAAATATGTCGCACGACACTTTGCGTATTACACTCCTGTAACTTAAGCAACTTAGTATTCACAGCTATGGACATTTGTAGCAGTGATTGTGTACAACATGATCAAAGGTCACTCCTTGCTGATGCCTCAGGCAAATCAACTACTCCAATAGTTCCCATGAAAGGAATTATTTCTGATTACATATGTCGCACGACACTTTGCATATTATGCTCCTGCAACTTGAGCAACTTAGTATTCGCACTTAATGTTAAAGGGCATATGTAGGAGTAATACTATACATCATGACTGCATGTTAGTCCTTGGTGATGCCTCAGGAAGCTCAGCAACTCCGGTGGTTGCCATCAAAGGAACCATTTATGATGAAATATGTCACACGACACTTTGTGTATTTTACGCTCCTGCAACTCCAACCATTTAATATTCACACCTAATGTCAAAGGGCATATGTATGAGTAATTGTGTACAACATGATCCAAGGTCACTCCTTGTTGATGCCTCAGGAAGCTCAGCAACTCAAATGGTTCCCATCAAAGGAACCTTTTCTGATTACATATGTCGCACGACACTTTGCGTATTACACTCCTGTAACTTAAGCAACTTAGTATTCACAGCTATGGACATTTGTAGCAGTGATTGTGTACAACATGATCAAAGGTCACTCCTTGCTGATGCCTCAGGCAAATCAGCTACTCCAATAGTTCCCATGAAAGGAATTATTTCTGATTACATATGTCGCACGACACTTTGCGTATTAGGCTCCTGCAACTTGAGCAACTTAGTATTCACACCTAATGTTAAAGGGCATATGTAGGACTAATACTATACATCATGACTGCATGTTAGTCCTTGGTGATGCCTCAGGAAGCTCAGCAACTCCAGTGGTTCCCATGAAAGGAACCATTTATGATGAAATATGTCACACGACACTTTGTGTATTACGCTCCTGCAACTCCAACTATTTAATATTCACACCTAATGTCAAAGGGCATATGTATGAGTAATTGTGTACAACATGATCCAAGGTCACTCCTTGTTGATGCCTCAGGAAGCTCAGCAACTCAAATGGTTCCCATCAAAGGAACCATTTATGATGAAATATGTCACACGACACTTTGCGTATTACGCTCCTGCAACTCCAACCATTTAATATTCACACCTAATGTCAAAGGGCATATGTATGAGTAATTGTATACAACATGATCCAAGGTCACTCCTTGTTGATGCCTCAGGAAGCTCAGCAACTCAAATGGTTCCCATCAAAGGAACCTTTTCTGATTACATATGTCGCACGACACTTTGCGTATTACACTCCTGAAACTTGAGCAACTTAGTATCCACACCTATGGACATTTGTAGCAGTGATTGTAAACAACATGATCAAAGGTCACTCCTTGTTGATGCCTCAGGAAGCTCAGCAACTGCAATGGTTCCCATGAAAGGAACCATTTGTGATTGAATGAGTCACACGACACTTTACGTATTACGCTCCTGCAACTTGAGCAACTTGGTATTCACACCTAGGGACATTTAAGTAGCAGTATTTGAATACAACATGATCAAAGGTCAGTCCTTGGTGATGCTTCAGGAACCTCGGGAACTCCATAGCCTCCGCCGAAACGAACTATCCCTGATATGAAATATGCCTCACGACAGATTGCGTATTGTGCTCTTGGAACTGCAACAACTTTGAATTCCCACCTTACATCAAGGTCATTGTAGTAGTAAATGTATACACCATGACCAAAGCACAGTCCTTGGTGATGCCTGAGCAACTTCAGAAGCTCCAATGGCTCCCATAAAACGAGTCGTTTGACAATTTGTGTATTGCACTGCTGGAAGTGGCAAAATTTGTAATTTAAACCTGATGTCAAGGCATATTGATAAGAGTTATTGTATACAACATGACTAAAGGTCACTCCTTGGTAATGCCTCAGGAGCTTTTTTTGGAAGGGAAAACCCCGTGCGGCATCCTCAAAAAGATCAAATTTTGATAAAACTTGATTTCATACGCTGCACGACAGTTTGCGTATTATGCTGCCGATGACCCCAGTGACAAGAGATAGGGCCATAGTCGCCCTGAAGGCTGCACACCATGAGTTGACCATTGGAAAATTTTGTGAAAGCTAGGCTCAATTTGGATACTCGCCGGAACCTTGCGGGTAAGGTCATCGCACTCTAGCAAAGTGAGCCAAATTTTGCAATAGGTCCAAGTTACAGCACATGCTTTGGTATTCCAGGAGCGAATTGAGTGTTGGCATTGAGGAACCTTTACCCATTGTTCAGGATTTCGGTGAAAGCTAGGCTCAATATCTGGACCATCCATACAAGTGGCTTGGTTAGTGTGGTGGTGCTTAATGTCGAGGGTGCGGGATGCTCACCAAACCACGCCCTTGGCTGCGTGGATTTTGACCTAGGACACTCGGAACATTGGGCGTAGCATCATCATACTGTAACTTATTGAACCAAATTTCGCAATAGTTCCAAGTCACAAACGATGCTTTGGTCATTTTGAACATTACTCCGGGAGCATGCGGACGTTTGAGGAACCTTCACCCTGTGTTTAGCATTTCAGTAAAAGCTAAACTTAGTCCACACCATCAACCCACGTGGCTTGGTTAGCGTAATGGAGCTTGTACGTGTTAGGTTGAGTGTGCGACACCGTCAACGAACCATGTCCTTGGCGACTTGGATTTTGGGATACGACACCCCGGAAGCAAGCATTGGAGTTGTGTGCTAAAAAATCGTAGCCTAGTGGAGCACCTTAATCTGGGTTCACCACCTTGTGGTGTGGTGGTCTAGTGGTGAGGACATGAGCCCGGAATGATGGTTCGACTCCTGGCTGCACCCTATTTTTCAAAAACCCCGGAAGCTGTCGGATGGTGCCACTATTTCCTAAAAGTCATATTTTCACATTTCTGCCCTCTTTTCTCCTATTTTTGAGCTAAAAAGCGGCCGATCGAAAGTTGACCTCATTTTTTTGCCGGGGAAAAAGCCTGTTAAATTGTACGCCGGCACGCTGAGAACAAGCTCACCTGCGCCTCTCTTTCCCGTCAAAAATATTTTTTTTGCTTTCAGCGGTCGGTGGCTTTCCTCATTTTTTTCCCTCCTTCAATCTCTCTCTCTCTATTATTCGTCTCTAGAAAAGGAAAAAGTAGCTTATCATTATGCTATTATAGCTCTTCCCCCAGCCCAACTCTAATCCGAATGATTGGCCACTTGAGGATGATGACTTTTTTGTGAGCGGCGTAGCGGGCCACCCGGGTGCTTCAATCACTAATAAAAACCACCTAGCCTGGGACCATTAAAGCTTTTTTGTTTAGTCGGCCCAAAATATGTTTCCGGGAATGAGTCGTCCATTCATCTGCGGCGAAAACAAGAGCTGTCATCGATTTTGGCTTTTTTTTGCGTGTGTGGTTTATAAGCTTCATTTCCTAAGCTTACATGTATAGCTGAGAAAATTTTTTGCCTATGCTAATTATTTCAAATTTTAATTGAGGCCTAACCTCTCAATAATTGCATCTGATCAAAGTTTAATTTCAAGTTTTTTCGAAGAATGTTTATCCCGTGGAATTTTCTAGAATTTTCTTTCAAAAATACGCATTTTTGATCAAAAAGTATATTTTTGCCATTTTTCAAGTCTAAGCTCAACTTTTTGTACACCGGAATCCGAGTGTTTACGGGTTAGAAAAATTAGGCTTGGTCAGGGGCTCGAACCATCGACAACCATGCCGCAGGGCTTTGCGCATTATACTGGACCTGGCCAACATGCAGCCACGTCTCAACAAAAATGGCCGGAACCCAATGATCGGCCGAAACATCAATCCTACGGGTGGAATGTTGTATGTTACCATATAACACTTGTAGTGGTGGTCGTATAAACAGGATAGGTTGCGTGATGACCCGCCAGCACTATAAGACATCTAACCATAGCATAAGTGACGTCCCTTGACAACCTTGCCCATATCCAGAAAAATAATGCTCGGTGAGGGCCTTGAACCATCGACTTTTTGCATATACATTGTCAACTATACGGTTTTGGGTACCCTGGACGGTTCCAAAATTGTGGTCACAGTTCTGGTGTGTGTGTGCCGAGCATGCTACATGATGAAGCACAGCGCAGCACACGTGACTAGAATACATCTCCCCGGTAAGACAAAGAATAGCCCTTGATAGCCACCAATGTTGTGTATGCCCAAATTCACATTGCTGCCGCATCAGAAAAATAATGCTCGGTGAGGGGCTCGAACCTCGGACCTTCTGTCTACGAAACATACCTGCTGCCAGGCTCTATGGTGGTTCAGAAATTCTGGGAATAGCTGGACTCACCTCTACAACACCCCTCGCCCTTTCAAGGAGGAAGAGTACCTGGCATGGCCCTAATGTCACATGTTCCATTCAATGTGGCTGTCGCATCAGAAAAATAACGCTCGGTGTGGGGCTCGAACCTTCGACCTTGTGTCTACAAGGCAGACTTCCTGCCAAGTACCTTGACGTGGCTGTGTGGATGGTTCAGAAATTGTGGGAATAGTTGGATGGAGCTCTACAACACCCTCACCATCTCAATGCAAAGAGTCCCTGGCACGGCCCCTAATGTTGCAGCTGTAGCCTCAGAAAAACAACGTTCGGTGAGGGGCTCGAACCTTCCACCTTCTGAGTACAAAGCAGATGTGCTCCCAACTGTCTTGTCCATGGATTAAGAGGCCCCGGTATAGTGCCTAATCTCGCATGCTGCTGTCGTGTCAGAAAAATAATGCTCGGTGATGGGCTCGAACCTTCAACCTTCTGGCTACAATGCGGACGTACCTTGCAAATGCCCTGACCTATCTGTGTGGATGGTTCAGAAATTGTGGGAATAGCTGGATGGACCTCTACAACAGCCCTCGCCCTTTCAAGGAGGAAGAGCACCTGGTTTGGTGAGTAACGCTGCACGCATCACTTAATGGGACTGTGGCGTCGGAAAAATAACGCTCGGTGAGGGGCTCGAACCTTGGACCTTCGGTGTAGAAAGCACATGTGCTTCCAACTGTCTTGTCCAGGCTGTGTGGATGCTTCAGAAATTTTGGGAATAGCTGGGTGTACCTCTACAACACCTGTCGTGCTCTCAATGCGGAAGAGGCCCTGGTTTAGTGAGCAATGCTGCACGCGTCACTTAATGCGACTGTCCCGTCAGAAAAATAACGCTCGATGAGGGGCTCGAACCTTCGACCTTTTGCATACTGTTTGTTAGCTGGTTCAATGTACATTAACAGTTCTAATGAGATGTTTTGTTTTTTTTTCTTCTAAATCTCGCAACAAAAAAAGCGCAAAAAGTGCAAAATTTTGTTTTCGACATCAATCAGCGGGCCTTTTTTCATCAAATTTTAGCCCTGATTCTGATAACTTTAGCTACAAGGAAAAAATTTTTTGACAGGTGCTAAAGCTTTAAAATTACAGAAAATGTTGTAGTAGTAGGAAGAAAGCTGAGCTAATGCATTTTTAGAGAAAATGGAAAACGAGATAGCTTCGGAGAACATTAATATGCGCACGGCGTGCTTTCAACAATATAAGTTGGTCGGGGTCTTTTCCGAAAAAGGATCCATTTTCGCCCCAGCTACCTAGAAAAGCTAGAACGTACATGGCCCTATATACACATGCTTATATAATTTTGTACTAAGCTTCATCATAAAATGTATATTTCCAACCCAAAAGCTGAGAGAGAAAGAAAGAAAGAAAGAGCCTTGTATGTATGTATATATGTGTAGAAGGCAGTATAGTAGTTTAGTCAGTTTTAGCTTTTCACGAAAACTATAGCAGCGGGTCTCCTTTTTCGACTATGCTATTATAAATATTTCGTGTATTGAAAGGTACCTACAAAAATCTGTTTTTCTAGCCAAGAGCACAAAAACGGTGCTGAAGCTAGCTCCACAGGTAACTAGCTAACACCTTCGATGTGCGCTCTGTATCCATTTTTGTTGTGTTTGCTCTCTCTCTCTCTCTCAAAATCCTTTTTTTTCCAGTATGCTATGAACACACCTGTGGTGGTGGCTTTTAGGTTAATATTTGGGTAAAAGAGAAGAAGAAAAAATTTTGTCATGTGAATTTGTATATTTTTATTATTATTATTGGTTATTCGCGCACATTCCGTGGTATGCGTAGGCACCGGCGGTTGGACATACCCTGAGGTGTTCTTTTGTTGAAGCTATACACACATATATTATAATGGTTGGTAGAATTTGAATTTTGAGCACCCCCTCTCTTTATACAAATTTTTTTTAGATTTCAGCAAAAATTTGGCTAACACCCCGGTGCCCGGACTCCGAATGCGGAACCAGCTCCAAGGATCAGGATTCACCTCAATGTAGCATTTTCAGGAAGCAATAGGGTCTCCTTACATCTTTTAGTGCCACAAGCCTCAACTGGGCTGCTTCCGTGACCGCAATCACTTCGAGCACCCGGTGCCTGGCTTCCAATACGGAACCAGCTCCGAGGATCAAGATTCATCTGAATGTAGCATTTTCAGGGAGCAATAGGGTCTCCTTACATGTTTTAGTGCTACAAGCCTCAACTGGGCTGCTTCCGTGACCGCAATCACTCCGAGCACCCGGTGCCTGGCTTAAAATATGGAACCAGCTCCAGGGAGCTTTAACTGGGCTAGTTCCGAGACTGCAACCATGTCAACGCCCCCTACCGGGACTTCAAATGGGGAACCAGCTTTGGAAGATTAACATAGTATTTTCAAGCAGCAATAGGGTACCCTGGATGACCATACATCTCTTAGTGCCATAAGCCTTAACTGGGCTGGTTCCGAAACCGCAACCATTTCAAGGACCTGGTGCCGGGACTTTGAACGCGGAACCAGCTCCATGGATCAAGATTTGTCTTAATGTAGTAATTTCTAGCCCAGTGTCCCATAAATGTGTTGTAAGGCACTCTGGGTGGTTCCAATTCTACCCCACTGCTGGTCAATGTCCAGGCTAGGTGTGACCATCCCGACTAGGGCTCAACAAAAACAGCTGGGATCCAAACCTATCCCTCGGAGCAACAGCGACGACCCTGCTATGATCATCAGTGTTGAAGGGCTTCCTGGGTGGCACCATGGCTGTTCCACTATTGTCCAATGTCAGGGTAGGTGTGACCATCAGGACCACGGCCGGGTTCGCCACCTATGGACTAGATGAAACATCAATCCTACGGGTGGAATGTTGTATGTTACCATGGCTTTTTTTTTGTATTTTTCTGTATTTTTATTTTATTTTAAAACACAATTAATCGATAAATCTGTAACATATAAAATTATTGTAAACTGAATTTTACACCAGGTACATCACTAATGAACTAATAATGCCCGTTTGTACGACCAATAACGATGACCTTGTATCCAAAAGTTGTATCAATGAACATGACGTTATTAATAATATCGATTATTCGATTATTAGTACTAATGATGATGCTAATAATACGACTAATAATAATGGTGACGAAGCGCAAAGTAATAATATTCGAAAGGCGCCGGCCACTCCATCATCGTGCCCCGTTACATGCTCAATAGAAAAAAGAGCTTATCACAAAGAGCTGCAACGTTGGAGCAAAAATATGCTGCTAATGATAGGTTAGTTTGGTGTAAAGTATTGTTAGTTTAAAGTGAGTGTGTACTTTACAGTGCGACAATGAAAATTTTAACTTTACACTTTGCGAAACTTGTTCATATGTTATAGTGTAGCTGTAGAAAAATTTACTCCTAACCCTAACAATATGGGTATCAAACGATAGATCTCGTCGTGGACTTTTTAAATATTTAACTTTTAAATGTTTAATTTAAAATTCCAGGCTAAAAAAATGAGTTTTTAAATTTTAATATCTCCTAAAATCCGCCTTTCTATCTCGTTTTGCGTTTTGTCGGAAATGAAATTAGGCGACCATCAATCACACTACTGTAAGATGAGCTAGACCACTTTTCGAAAGGTCTAGAAATTTCATTACCTACTTTTTGTGTAGCCAGCCGGGTCCCCATTTGTTGCTTTTAGGCCCGAAAATGTTAGCCGCGGGCGTCATCAAATAGGCGTAAAATGCTCCCATTTCCTAGAATAGAAATCCAAGGGATAACGCACACACACACACAAAGTATAGTTGGATTCTTGGCCAATATGCAAATGAGGCAGTTTTTAGCAGCCGAAAATTTTCGCCTAAAAGCTCTACTAAAAAGGACTAAAATTGTTTGTCGGGAGTAAGAAACTTTTGGACATGATGGCAAAACCCTATTCAATTTGGTTCGCGCGCTGTCAACAAGCTGATAAGAGGATCCGAAATGAAAAAGCTGTCGTCAATTTTCCTCATTTTTGACTCTAAAAGCTCGGGAAATAAAGTCCAAAATGGGAAAATGGTGAACTTAGTCAAAGCCATTGCTGGGGTTTTCAGTAAAAGTTAGGCTCGGTGCGGGGCTCGTATGCGGCATATTGCGGCTAATGCGGAGCCAATCACGTAACGTGAAAGATGCTCCCAATTTGCGACAACTTGGCTCTGGTGATCACTCTAAACAGGGTCACACCATGGAGTTTCATCAACCATCAAGACTCCTCAATGTTGTGGCTAACCTGTCCCATGGCATGGGTACGAGCCTCGAACCCGGAACCTCACAGTCGCTATCAGAACCAACTGAGTGAGGGAATAGATGATCTCTATTTGCGACAAGTTGGCTCTGGTGATCACTCTAAACAGGGTCACACCATGGAGTTTCATGAACCATCAAGACTCCTCAATGTTTTGGCAAACCTGTTCCCATGGCATGGGTACGAGCCTCGAACCTGGAACCTCACAGTCGCTATCGGAACCAACTGAGTGAGGGAATAGATGCTCTCTATTTGCGACAACTTGGCTCTGGTGATCACTCTAAACAGGGTCACACCATGGAGTTCCTGAACCATCAAGGCTCCTCAATGTTGTGGCAAACCTGTTCCCATGGCATGGGTACGAGCCTCGAACCCGGAACCTCGCAGCCGCCATCAAAACCAACTGAGTGAGGGAATAGATGCTCTCAATTGTCAACAATCTGGCTGCTGTGACCATTCTCAACATGGGTGTCAGAAAAATAATGCTCGGTGAGGGGCTCGAACCCTCGACCTTCTGCATACATGGCAGATGCACCACCTACTGCGCTAACGGGACCACGTCAATGGTTCCGAAGGTCTGGTTGCGCCCGTGGTGAGTGTGGGCGATGCTACCCCATTCGAGTAGGATGGGTCCCTGCTGCGGTCACCAATGCCATACGCCCAAATCCACACAGCTGGCGCGTCAGAAAAAAATGCTCGGCGAGGGGCTCGAACCCTCAACATCTGCATATAAGGCGGATGTGCTACCAACTGCTCACTTTCTTGTTGTTGTTGTTGTTGTCGTTCTTCTGCTTCTTCTTTCTCATTCCGTTCTTGTTTTTGTTTTTGTTCTCATCTCTGTTCTGGTTGTTTATTTTCTTTTTGTTCTTTTTTGTTTTTGTTCTTTTTTGTTTTTGTTCTTTTTTGTTTTTGTTCTTTTTTGTTTTTGTTCTTTTTTGTTTTTGTTCTTTTTTGTTTTTGTTCTTTTTTGTTTTTGTTCTTTTTTGTTTTTGTTCTTTTTTGTTTTTGTTCTTTTTTGTTTTTGTTCGTTTTTGTTTTTGTTCTTTTTCGTTTTTTTTCTTTTTCATTTTCGTTTTTGTTTTTGTTCTTTTTTGTTTTTGTTTTTGTTCTTTTTCGTTTTTTTTTTGTTTTTTCTTGTTTTTTTCCCTTGTTGCTTTCCTTCTTGTTGTTCTCCTTTTTAATTATGATCTTGTTATGTTCTTGTTCTTGTTCTTATCTTTCTTCTTGTTCTTGCTATTGTTTTTCTGTTGTTTTTTTTTGTTTCTGTTTTTGTCTCTTTTCTTATTTTAGATTTTGTTTCTGTTCTTTTCTGTTTTTTGGTTCTTTTTTGTTCTTCTTGTTCTTGTTTTTGTCTTTGTTCTTGTTCTTGTTCTCATTATTGATCTTGTTTTCGTTTTTTTTGTTTATGTTTTTTTTCGTTTTTGTTGTTACTCTTGTTCTCGTTATTGTTCTTGTTCTTATTTTTTCATCTCGATAATGTTATTTTTCTTGGTTTTGTTCTTTTTTTTTGCTTTTTTCCTTTTTTTGGTCCTTGTTTTTCTCATTCTTATTGTTGTTCTTCTTCTTTTTTATCCTGTTCTTGTCTTTGTTTTTGTTAGAGTTATTGTAGTTGTCTCTGTTCTTGTTGTTGATTTTGTTTTTTTTCTTTTTGTTGTTTTTTTTTGTTCTTTTCTTGGTTGCTGTTTTACTTTTTATTATCTCTATTCTTCTCTTTTTTTATTCTGTTCCTACTTGTTCTTTTTGTTGTTATTTTTATTGTTCTTGTTATTTAGTTTGCTTTTGTCTTTTTTTGTTTTTTGTTTTGTTTTTGTTTTGGTTGTGTTTTTATTTTTGTTCTTTTCTTGTTGTTGTTTTACTTGTTCTCGTTGCTATTCTTCTCTTTTTTATCGTGTTCTTGTCTTTTTGTTTTTCTTCTCATCTTTGTTGTTTTCGTTTTGTTCTTGTTCTTGTTCTTCTTATCTTGTTTTTGTTTTTATTCTTCTTTTTATTTTTCTTGTTCTTGTTATTGATTTTATTTTTTTGTATTTGTTCTTATTATTCTTTTCTTGTTGTTTTTTCTTATTCTTGTTATTGATCTTGTTTTTTTTTTGTTTTTGTTCTTATTTTTCTTTTCCTTGTTGTTGTTTTTCTTGTTCTCATTCCTGTTCTTCTCTTTTTTATCCTGATCATGTTATTGTCCTTGTTTTATTTTTTATTATTTTTTGTTTCTGTTATCGATCTTGTTGTTGGTTTTTTTTTTGCTTTCGTTATTGATAGTTTTTTCTTCTTTTTGTTTTTTTTTTTGTTATTTATCTTGTCGTTGTTCTTTTTGTTCTTATTTATGTTCTTGTTCTTCTTCTTGTTCTTGTTTTTTTTCTCGTTCTTGTTCTTGTTCTTGTTCTTGTTCTTACTCTTTTTCTTTTTCTTGTTTTTGTTCTTCTTGTTTATATTGTTTTTGTTCTTTTTTTGCTTTTGTGTTTTTGTATTTCTGTTTTTATTGTACTTTTTCTTGTTGTTTTTTTGTTATTCTTCTTTTTCATTCTGTCTTTGTTCTTGTTTTTGTTTTTGTTCTTATTTTTCTTTTCTTGTTGTTGTTTTTCTTGTTCTCATTCATGTTCTTTTCTTCTTTTTCATGTTGTTTTTGTTCTTGTTCTTGTTCTTGTTCTTGTTCTTGTTCTTGTTCTTGTTCTTGTTCTTGTTCTTGTTCTTGTTCCTGTTCTTGTTCTTGTTCTTGTTCTTGTTCTTGTTCTCATTTATGTTCTTTTCTTCTTTTTCATGTTAATCTTGTTCTTGTTCTTGTTCTTGTTCTTGTTCTTGTTCTTGTTCTTGTTCTTGTTCTTGTTCTTGTTCTTGTTCTTCTTCTTCTTCTTGTTCTTGTTTTTGTTCTTGTTCTTGTTCTTCTTCTTGTTCTTCTTCTTGTTCTTGTTCTTGTTCTTGTTCTCATTTATGTTCTTTTCTTCTTTTTCATGTTAATCTTGTTCTTGTTCTTGTTCTTGTTCTTGTTCTTGTTCTTGTTCTTGTTCTTGTTCTTGTTCTTGTTCTTGTTCTTGTTCTTGTTCTTGTTCTTGTTCTTGTTCTTGTTCTTGTTCTTGTTCTTGTTCTTGTTCCTGTTCTTGTTCTTGTTCCAGTACTTGTTCTTGTTCTTGTTCTTGTTCTTGTTCTTGTTCTTGTTCTTGTTCCTGTTCTTGTTCTTGTTCTTGTTCTTGTTCTTGTTCTTGTTCTTCTTCTTGTTTTTGTTCTTGTTCTTGTTCTTGTTCTTTTTCTTGTTCTTGACTTTTTTCCTGTTTTTTATCTTGTTTCTGTTGTTCTTTTGTTTTGGATTTTATTCTTCATGTTCTTGTTTTTGTTTGGGTTCTCTTTTTTTTCTTTATTCTTGTTTTTCCTTCTTTTTTTCTTGTTTTTCTTTACTTTTTCCTTTTTCTCATTTTTGTCATTGTTTTTCTTCATTTTTTGCTTTTTCTAATTATTTTTCATACATTTTATAGATTTTTCTGCTTTTTTAATTTCTGTATTTTAATTCATTTCATTTCATTTTCCAGCATCTAAGCATACATTTTCCTTTCCTTTTTGGGCATCAACCTTCATTTTTAATGAGAGCGCAAATTTTAATGAACATTCTAGACTTTTGTGCATGCGCCAGGCCGAGGTTTTTCCAAATATATAAATTTGCATATATGTTCATTAAAAATGGCACTCTCCATTTGCAAAGGGTACAGGGGGAAAGAGAGGGGGCTCGCATTTCAAACTTATTAAAATTTGTGCAACCTGGCACCACGACTCCTCGACATTGCAAAAAAGGCTAGCCAAATTAGCATAAAGCTCTTTGGGCGAGCAAATTTCAATAACTTCCCTCTCTCCCTATAATTACTGTAGAAAAATTGATAGGCTACAGTACCTGCATGCAATTTCACTTTTATCATTATATTATAGTGGTCCGAGAAGCGACATTACGCGTTAGCGTATACTTATACGCCGCAACATCAATTATGGATCTTTTGATTTGAGGCCTAGCTCAACTTGACATTATGAAGCTCAAAAATTAATTTGTATATATAGTATAGTACCTATACTGTATCAAAATAGGTCCCTCAGTTATTAACTAGAAAGAAAGAAATTTGAAAATGTATTCGGAAACATAAATTTTTATGACAGAAATAAATTTTATCAAATTCTAAAAATATTGATTAAAAAAACATCATTAATTATATTATGTGAAATTATCCATTATTATAAAATGATAAAAGTTTGTATCATTTTTATAACTATATAAAATTTTTGTATAATTTTTTCTAAAACCTTCAAATACAGTAATACTCAATAATCATTAAAAGTTAACAAACTATGTTTAATATTGTTTCTCATATTCCCTTTTTTGCTTGCTTTAAATCCTCCTTCATTTACCATAAACCAAAATAAAATAGGTCAAAATTCATAAACTATAAAAGTAACTTATTTGCGTAAAACCAATTAAAAAGCAGTTTTAAAGGTATACAGAACATATAATTTACTTACTCCTCCATTCTTTTTGATCATTTTACTTCTTTAATTAATTTAAATTTAAATTTTAACTTTTGATAATTTAATTATTTTAAATTTTAAACCTTTCTTCATTTGCTATAAATGGCAGTAAAATACATCAAAAGTAATAAACTATTCGAAGTCGCTTATTTGCGTAAAATCCATTAAAAAAAGTTTTAAAGATATAAAGAACATATATTTTATCTATTATGATCATTTTACTCTAAATCATTCTTCATTTACCATAAATCAAAGTAAAGTAGGTCAAAATTTAGAAACTACAAACAAAATTTATTTGCATAAAACCAATTAAAAAGCAGTTTTAAATGTATAAAAAACATATAATTTACTTACTCCTCCATTGTTTTTGATCATCTTACTTCTTCAATTAATTAAAATTTAAATTCTAATTTTTAATAATTTGATAATTTCGAATTTTTAACCTTTCTCCATTCACCATAAAAACAAGAAAAAAGTTCAAAAGTAATAAACTATAAGAAGTCACTTATTTGCATAGAATCCATCAAAAACTTTTTAAACAAATAAAGAACATATGTTTTACATATTAAATTGCCTTTGATGATTTTACTCTAAATCATTCTTCATTTTCCATAAAAGGAAATAAAATTGGTCAAAATTTATAAACTATAAAAGTAACTTATTTGCGTAAAACCAATTAAAAAGCAGTTTTGAAGTTATAAAAACATATAATTTTTTTACTCCTATATTCTCTTTGATCATCTTACTTTTTTAATTTAATTTGACTTTAAATTCTAATTTTCAATAATTTAAAATTTAAACCCCTCTTCATTTACCATAAATGGAAATAAAATGACTAAAGAAGTATAAACTATAAGATTTAAACGAATTGCGTAAAACCAATAAAAATGGTTTTAAATATATAAAAGCTTACTTAAATTGTTTTTGATCATCTTACTTCTTCAATTAATTTAAATTTGAATTCTAATTTTTAATAATTTTAAATTTGAACCTCTCTTTATTTACCATAAATGGAGGTAAAATAGGTCAAAAATTATAAACAAAAGAATTAATAAAATTGCGTGAAACTAATAAAAATGGTTTCAAATATATAAAAACATACAATTTACTTAAATTGTTTTTGATCATTTTACCTTAAATCTTTTTTTCAACCATAAATTGAAGTACCTTAGATCAAAAGTAACAAACAATCACCAATAAGTTATTTGCTTAAAATCAATTAAAAGCACTTTTAACGCTATTAAAACCATATAATTTACTTATTGATGTATTATTTCTGATCAATTTACCCCTTCAATTAATTTAAATTTAAATTTTAACTTTTAATAATTTAATAATTTGAAATTTTAAACTTTTCTTCATTTGCCATAAATTGGAGTAAAATACATCAAAAGTAATAAACTAATCAAAGTTACTTATTTGCGTAAAATTCATGAAAAAACTTTTTAATGATAAAAAGAAAAAAATAATTCATATTATATATTGTTTTTGATCATCTTGCTTTAAATCATTTTTCATTCACTATAAATTGAAGTATAGGTCAAAATTTATGAACAAAAGAAACAACTTATATGCGTGAAACCAATTAAAATTGATTTTAAAGGTATTGAAAACATATAATTTACTTATTGATGTATTGTTTCTGATCAGTTTACCCCCTCAATTAATTTAAATTTCAATTTTAACTTTTAATAATTTAATAATTTCAAATTTTAAACTTTTCTTCATTTGCCATAAATTGGAGTAAAATACGTCAAAAGTAATAAACAATTCAAAGTCACTTATTTGCGTATAATTCATTTAAAAACTTTTTAAGGATATAAAGAACATATAATTAACATATTATATTGCTTTTGATCATCTTACTTTAAGTCATTTTTTATTTACTATAAATTGAAGTATAGGTCAAAATTTATGAACAAAAGAAACAACTTATATGCGTGAAACCAATTAAAATTGATTTTAAAGGTATTAAAAACATATAATTTACTTATTGATGTATTGTTTCTGATCAGTTTACCCCCTCAATTAATTTAAATTTTAATTTTAACTTTTAATAATTTAATAATTTCAAATTTAAACCTTTTTTCATTTATCATAAAACAAAGTAAAAATTTCAAAAATAATAAACTATTCAAAGTCGCTTATCCACGTAGAATCCATTAAAGAAAATTTTTAAAGATATAAAGAACAGATAATTCACATATCATATTGTTTTTGATTATTTTAATTTAAGTCTTTCTTTATAGCACAGATAAAAGTAATATAGATGAAAAGTATTCATGTAAAACCAATTTTAAAAAATTTCAAAATGTATTAGGAACATATAATTTACTTATCACTTTATTATTTTTTTACCATCTTATTTCTTTAATTAATTTAAATTTATATTTTAACTTTCAATAATATGATAATTTTAAATTTCAAATCTTCCTTTATTCAGCATATGCGTGAGTAAAATAGCTCAAAATTAAAAAACTATATGAAGTCCCATATTTGCGTAAAATCCATTAAAACAGTTTTTTAAAATATAAAGAACATTTTTTTTTGATCATTTTATTCCAAAATAAAAAGAAATGGTATTTGTCAAGAGTAAAAAACTATTAAAAATTAGTTATTTGCAGAAACCAATTAAAAAAGGTTTTAAAGATATTAAGACCATATAATTCACTGATCGCTGTATTGTTTTTGATCATCTCACTTCTTTGATTTATTTAAACTAAAAATTTTAAATTTTAATAATTGGGTAATTTAATAAGTTTAATTCTTTCTCTATTTACCATTAATAAATTTCAAATATTTCTAAATTAATAAATTATTAAAAGTCGCTTATTTGCGTAAAATCCATTAAAAGTGTTCATAAAATAGAACATATTATTCATATATTATATAGTTTTTTGATCATTTTACATCAAATTTTCTTTTATACTATAAATACAACTAGAAAAGATCAAAAGTAATAAACTATTAGATTTAAGCTATTTGCATAAAACCAATTAAAAGCAGTTTTAAGGGTATTAACAACATATAAATTACATATGGCCATATTATTTTTTGATAATTTTACTTCTCTAATTAATTTAAATTTGAATTTTGGCTTTTAATAATATTAAATTTTGAATTTAGAATTTTCTTCATTTACCATAAACGGAAGTGAAATTGGTCGGAATTGATAAACTATACGAAGTCGCTTATTCACATAAAATCAATAAAAAAGCTTTAAAAGATGTGTAGAACATATAATTCACATATTATATTGAGCATCTTGCTTTAAAACTTTCCTTATATTAAAAAAAGTAAAATAAAATAGCTCGAAATTCATCAACTATTGGAAAAGTAATTTGTGTAAAACCAATGAAAGAATTTTATGTTGAAAAAAATATAATTTACATTTTATATTGTTTTGATCATTTTATTATAAATGGAATTAAAATAAGTTAAAAGTAACAAATAATACAAAATTGCTCATTTGCGTAAAATTAATAAAAGGATTCTAATGATATAAAAAACACAATTTGCTTATACTGTTTTTGATGTTTTTAATTCAATTATTTCTTCAATTTTCCAAGAATCTAAATGATATGGATCAAAAGTAGTAAACTATCAGAAATAATTTATTTGCGTACAACTAATTAAAAGTGCTTATAAAGAACAATTAATACCCAAATAGCAGAGATTATGTATAACAATGAAAAAGTCTGAGCGATTTGCATTCAATAAAAAAAATTTGCAGTATATCAAAATTTAGTTTAAAAAATTGATATTGATTATATACAAAGTTTAAAAATAATTTTAAGGTGAAGAAATTCTAGAAAAAATTATTTAATTAAAAGTTTTTAATTCAAAAATTCTTTGAAAAAGGTAAATTTTAGAATTATAACAGAAAAATAAATTTTGTAAATTGTTCATTTTGTTTCTCAAAGTAGTTTAGAATGTATAGGTTTACAGAAACCCCGGATCCAACTTAACGCATAAAATTTCATTCATGCTAAAATTCCTGCATTGTCCGAGAAGTAAAAAAAATTAGATAAACTATTTAATTTTCGAATCATATTGCTAAATCATTGGTTTTTCATTTTCTTTGAATTTAAATTAGCTTTGCGGTTTTTCACAATTTAATTATGAAAATTGATTGCAAAATGCAAAATTGACAAATTTCTAATTTCATGCTACAAAATTCTCTTTTTTAATCTAAACCAAAGTTATAAAACCTGAAAAATTCTATACCCCTTAAGAGACTGAATGAAAATTTGTATTTAGGAAAAGTCAGCATCAGATTTGATTTCGTGCAAATTCAGTCGGCATTTTCAGTTTTGAAATTTTTTTGCCCCAAATTTTATTGAATTTCAGATAAAAAATAAAATTAAATGCAAATTTAAGAAAGTTTAAACAGTCATTATTGAAAAATAGAGGGAAATTTAAACATTAAATGACCATTTTTATTAAGAATAAAAAAGCAGAAAAGATACGCAAAAAAATCAAATTTTTGCGAGTTTTCATAACAAATCAATGGAATTAATTTTTAAAAATTTTCTTACATATTCAGAATCCATTAATCATTATCTACAATTAAATATCAATATTCTTCAACAATGGTCAATATTAAGGAACTTTTTGTGCTACAGTATGACTGTTTTTTATGATTCAGGCAGTACTCTGTACAAATTTTTCACAATGATAATTTGACTTAATGAAATTAATAATAAAAAAACTTCATCTACAGTTTACTTTTTAATCAAAATATTTTATCATTAAACAGTATCATATGCTATTTTTTATATGTTTATTCAAACATATTTACAACTAATCGGAAAATATTATACTGATCATTATGCATCAGCTCACCTCAATATTAATTTGAAGCCTCTTTTAACTCTATGTATTACGGTAGATTACTGTAACCTCGAAAACAACGTCTTAATCATAGAGGAAAATAGAAAACCAAAAATTCTAGAACTTTTCTAAAATGAGCAGTTTCCGATGTGTATTAATTTTTTTTGCTAAACGCAGAAAATTTTCGCACCTCGAGCATAGGAATTTTGTCTGCTAGATTTCTGCGCCTAATAAATGGTCATTTTAGCGTCAAATTATACACTCGGATTGTGCATGTGTATTGCATATCACCTTAATGTTAATTATGGTGGACTTGATACTAATTTTCTGATGTTGATGCACAATCTTTGGGCAAGCGTTTAGAATTGTGAAACGCGTTCGTATAAATATCACGATGCTCATATTTTCTTGTCTGGAAGGAGCATCTGAAGGGTACAATTGCTTTCAACTCACTATAATTGTATTTCACATACTATATTTATTCAGTTGTGTTTTGCTCTTCAAAAATGTTCCTATCCTAATTAAATACTCCTGTTCCGGTAGAACTGTAAAAGATAAAGCGTTTAATTTTCATTGATTTTACAGATTTTAAAAATTAATGCAAAACTAAACCATTTTGGCAGGTTTAGAAAATTTCTACTTGATTGTACATCATTTAAAATCATGATGAATTTTCTAAAAGTGTCAATTTTACAGTTTTTCTTTCTTTTTTTTGTTTTTTAAAGTTTTTCGAAAAACCCTCATTTCGAATGCATATATGTGTGACTTAAAATAACTTAAAATTCACCACAGTAAACATGATACCAGGATATATTTTAAGTTTTATTAAATCTAACATAAAAAGGATTTTTACTCTTAAAAAAATGAGGATACAAAACATGCTTTCTCGTTCTACAGAAAATTCCATGTTTTTCAAAAAAAATATTTCTGAAAACAACAAAATGCAGTGTTGAATATTGAAATATTACCATTGGTTAGTCTAAAAAATCCCCACATGCCATGTATTTAGGATGGTAGCAAAATAAAGTTGACTTTTTTGGACTTGCAATTTCGACAATACATGCATATCAGCAAAAAAATCAATTTTTTCAATATTAAACATTATGCTATGAAATTGATATATAATTGTAGAGCGTAATTAATGGATTCTTTATATGTAAGAAATTTTTTTCAAACTGAAACCGTTGGCTTGATGTACTTATTTGAAGAATTCGGATTCGGTCCATCATCCGTGTGTTATGATTTTTTTATCATTTGTAAAAGTTTTCCAAAGAAAATTCAGCAAAAATCTTATAACCATTCTGTAGAACTTTTTACGGGCTTTCTAATGGTACAAAAATGAAAAAAATCGACCCAGCCGTTCTCGAGCAATGTTGATTTGATTGATTTTTCATTTAAATTTTGAAACTTCTCTACTTATATTTCGTATACTGATTTTATTCAAATGTGCGTCGCTCGCTCAAAAATAATCCAATCATATTCAAACAAGTTTAGTTAGGTAGAACTCGAAAAGTTCTATCTTTTGATATAAAATTTATTGATTTTTCTTGCTTTTATCATCAATTTTTCAAGATTTTAAAAATTTACATTTTCAGGTTTAGAAAACGTAGCCAAAAAATTTTCGGACAAAAAATCGTGGGCCAAATTCTACTATTGTTATCCTTTCGTCGACCAAAGGCAACAAAAAAAGTCCAAAAACAACGACGCCAGCAGCGAAGATCAGGATGATAATCGGCCATCTTGTCAAGTTCAAAGCGACTCAGGTTGGCGAAAAGTTTTTTTTTTGTCCCGTAAATTTCCGTGATCCAAAAACTTTCCAGAATATGTCCAAATTTACTTATTTGCCCTTTAGCCCCCTAATTTTGGTCTGCAGGGTCATTGATTCCAGAGATTGGAGTCTCTTTTCAGCAACCAATGTTCAGCAGCAGTGTTATAAACTGTATCTTTTCTATTCCCAGTTTGCGTTAGATAACTGTCCATTCCATCGAATATTTCTTATCAGTGGCAACTCATTGAAGTATTGAGTCTCTTTTCAGCAACCAATGTTTGATGACAGTTTCTTTAAAACTATATTCATGTGTCTTGTTTGTGTTTAGTAACTCTTCTATTAACTTCAAGTATATGTCATCAGTCAGCAATAAGTTGAGTCTCTTTTCAGCAACCAATGATCAGCAGTGTTTGAATCTGTTTCTGCACTTAGTTTATGCTGAATAATAGTCCGATCTTGAAGTGTCTTATCAGCAACCATTGTCCAAAACTCTTTCTGTGAGCTTTAACTTCCTGAACTCTAATGCATGGCAGATTGGAGTCTCTTTTCAGCAACCAGTGTTCGACATCAATTTTCTAAACTATGTTTATGTGTCCAGTTTGTATCAAGTATCAGTAAGTTCAGTAAGCTATTTAGATTTTTCAAGTGTCTCTCATCAGCCACTAGTAATATTTTAGTGCTAATGCCTTTACGGATTGAGTCTCTTTTCAGCAACCAGTGTTTAGCCACACTGTTCAAAACTATGTTTATATACTTAGTATGTGTTAAATAATTATTCCATGAACCATTTATTTCTTTCAAGTGTCTCTCAATAGCTAAAAGTGGTCTTTTAGTGCTCATGCCTTTCAGAATTGAGTCTCTGTTCAGCAACCAATGTTCAGCAGCAGTGTTATAAACTATATCTTTTCTATTCCCAGTTTGCGTTAAATAACTGTCCAGTCCATCGAATATTTCTTATCAGTGGCAACTCATTGAAGTATTGAGTCTCTTTTCAGCAACCAATGTTTGATGACAGTTATATTCATGAGTCTTGTTTTTGTTTAGTGACTCTTCTATTAACTTCAAGTACATGTCATCAGTCAGCAATGTTCATCTACCACAAAGTTGAGTCTCTTTTCAGCAACCAATGATCAGCAGTGTTTGAATCTGTTTCTGCACTTAGTTTATGCTGAATAATAGTCCAATCTTGAAGTGTCTGATCAGCAACCATTGTCCAAAACTACTTCTGTGAGCTTTAACTTCCTGAACTCTAATGCATTGCAGATTGGAGTCTCTTTTCAGCAACCAGTGTTCAACATCAATTTTCTAAACTATGTTTATGTGTCCAGTTTGTATTAAGTATCAGTTAGTTCAGTAAGCTATTTAGATTTTTCAAGTGTCTCTCATCAGCCACCAGTAATATTTTAGTGCTAATGCCTTTACGGATTGAGTCTCTTTTCAGCAACCAGTGTTTAGCCACACTGTTCAAAACTATGTTTATATGCTTAGTATGTGTTAAATAATTATTCCATGAACCATTTATTTCTTTCAAGTGTCTCTCAATAGCTAAAAGTGGTCTTTTAGTGCTCATGCCTTTCAGAATTGAGTCTCTGTTCAGCAACCAATGTTCAGCAGCAGTTTTATAAACTGTATCTTTTCTATTCCCAGTTTGCATTAAATAACTGTCCATTCCATCGAATATTTCTTATCAGTGGCAACTCATTGAAGTATTGAGTCTCTTTTCAGCAACCAATGTTTGATGACAGTTATATTCATGTGTCTTGTTTTCGTTTAGTAACTCTTCTATTAACTTCAAGTATATGTCATCAGTCAGCAGTGTTCATCTACCACAAAGTTGAGTCTCTTTTCAGCAACCAATGATCAGCGGCCTTTGAACCTGTTTCTGCACTTAGTTTATGCTGAATAATAGTCCAATCTTGAAGTGTCTGATCAGCAACCATTGTCCAAAACTACTTCTGTGAGCTTTAACTTCCTGAACTCTAACGCATCACAGATTGGAGTCTCTTTTCAGCAACCAGTGTTCAACATGAATTTTCTAAACTATGTTTATGTGTCCAGTTTGTATTAAGTATCAGTTAGTTCAGTAAGCTATTTAGATTTTTCAAGTGTCTCTCATCAGCCACTAGTAATATTTTAGTGCTAATGCCTTTACGGATTGAGTCTCTTTTCAGCAACCAATGTTCAGCAGCAGTGTTATAAACTGTATCTTTTCTATTCCCAGTTTGCGTTAGATAACTGTCCATTCCATCGAATATTTCTTATCAGTGGTAACTCATTGAAGTATTGAGTCTCTTTTCAGCAACCAATGTTTGATGACAGTTTTTTTAAAACTATATTTATGTGTCTTGTTTTTGTTTAGTAACTCTTCTGTTAACTTCAAGTATATGTCAGCAGTCAGCAATGTTCATCTACCACAAAGTTGAGTCTCTCTTCAGCAACCAATGATCAGCAGTGTTTGAATCTGTTTCTGCACTTAGTTCATGCTGAATAATAGTCCAATCTTGAAGTGTCTTATCAGCAACCATTGTCCAAAACTACTTCTGTGAGGTGTAACTTCCTGAACTCTAATGCCTTGCAGATTGGAGTCTCTTTTCAGCAACCAGTGTTCGACATCAATTTTCTAAACTATGTTTATGTGTCCAGTTTGTATCAAGTATCAGTAAGTTCAGTAAGCTATTTAGATTTTTCAAGTGTCTCTCATCAGCCACCAGTAATATTTTAGTGCTAATGCCTTTCAGGATTGAGTCTCTTTTCAGCAACCAATGTTTAGCGACACTGTTCAAAACTATATTTGTATGCCCAGATTCTGTTAAATAACTATTCAATAAATCATTCATTTGTTTCAAACATCTCTTAATAGCCAACTGAAATCTTTTAACCATAATGCCTTTCAGAATTGAGTCTCTTTTCAGCAACTAGTGTTTAGCGACACTGTTCAAACTATTTTTATATGCTCAGTATGTGTTAAATAATTATTCCATGAACCATTTATTTCTTTCAAGTGTCTCTCAATAGCCACCAGTGATCTTTCAATGCTAATGCCTTGCAAGATTGAGTCTCTTTTCAGCAAGTGGCATTTAGTGACACTGTTCAAAGCTATATTAATATGCCCAGTTTGTATTAAATAAGTGTTAAGTATACCATTTATTTCTCTTAAATCTTTCTCAACAGCCAACAGTAATCTGCAAGTGCTGATCTGTTGCAAAGTGGAGTCTCTTTTCAGCAACCAATAAATGTTGAAAACTGTAAACATTTCTTGAGAGTAATGATTAAATGACGAATACAGTGTTTATTTATTTCAAATGTCCCTGAACAGCTAACAGCAATCTGCAAGTGTTGATCTGTTGCAAAGTTGAGTCTCTTTTCAGCAACCAATAATGTCGGAAACTATACATATTTTTGGATTGCGATGGATAAATGACCATTACAGTGTTTATTTCTTCCAAGTGTCTCTAAACAGCCAACAGTGATCTGCCAGTTTATTTGATTTGTTGCCAAATTGAGTCTCTTTTGAGCAACCAAAAATGTCCAAAACTATAAATGTTTCTGGATTGCAATGCTTGAATGATGAATACAGTATTTATTTCTTTCAAGTGTATCTAAACAGCCAACAGTGATCTGGCAGTTTGTTTGATCTGTTGTAAAGTTGAGTCTCTTTTCAGCAACCAAAAATGTCCAAAACTATACATATTGCTAGATTGCAATAATTAAATGATGAATACAGGGCTTAATTCTTTCAAGTGTCTCTCAACAGCCAACAGTGTTCTGTTGGTGTTGAAGTGTTGGAAAGTTGAGTCTCTTTTCAGCAACCAAAATTTTGGAAAGTACATATTTCTAGATTGTTATAGTGAATGACGAATACAGCATTTATTTCTTTCAAGTGTCTCTAAACAGCCAACAGTGATCTGGCAGTTTGTTTGATCTGTTGTAAAGTTGAGTCTCTTTTCAGCAACCAAAAATGTCCAAAACTATACATATTGCTAGATTGCAATGATTAAATGATGAATACAGTGTTTATTTCTTTCAAGTGTCTCTAAACAGCCAACAGTGGTCTGGCATTGTAGATCTAAAGTTGCAAAGTTGAGTCTCTTTTGAGCAACCAAAAATGTCAGAAACTATACATATTTTTGGATTGCGATGATTAAATGATGAATACACTGTTCATTTCTTTCAAGTTTCTATAAACAGGCAGCAGCGATCTGCCAGTTTATTTGATCTGTTGTCAAATTGAGTCTCTTTTGAGCAACCAAAAATGTCCAAAAATATCCATATTTCTGGATTGGGATGATAAAATGATGAATACAGCACTTTTTTCAGGTGTCTCATCAGCCAACACATAATTGAAAACTTTACTTTTCACAAAGTTGTCTCTCAAGAGCAACTGCTTGTAAAAAAACCACTTTTCCTCCGCAATTTTCTTTAGATAAGAAAATTTTCGACTTGACCAAAAAACACAAATTTTTTGGTTGGTTTTGAAGATAAAATCATCAACCGCAAAAATATGTGTTTTTTTTTTGTTTTTATCTTCCACAGTTTTTTTTTTTCTTGATTGATTGTTGCGAAAATTTTTCGTTGATGGAGCCCGTTCGGAGGGCCGGCCGGCGCATTTTTTCGGTACCATCCAGCCACTTGTGGCCATATTTTCTTTGCACTTTCTGCTCTTTTGTATAGGATAGAGAAGAAAAGCTTATCTTTTTCGGTTGGTGGCTTTTTGACTTGATGTATATGGCAGACAAAAAAACACAACATTTTCCAAACTAGAACCACCAGCGGTGTATTTGGCTTACATATAGCATACCAGAACCGAAAAATTTTTCCAGAAGTTTGTGGTATTGTGTGTGTGTGTGTGTGTGCTGCATATTTTTCATCATTGACCTATTTTTTCTTAATAGAGCTTCCAAATGTTGTGCAAAAAAAGTGAAGTCGGTGATGTGGGATTTTTTGGATGGATTTCGGGGAAGCGACACGTGCTTGTAGAGAGTACTTTCTTACTGTACTTTTATGCAAATTTTGGTGGGAAAATGAAATTTTTCTAACAATTTATTCAAACCTATTCAGAAAACTATGATTTTTGGATGGGTCAGGGCAAAGCGACATAGGCTTCTAGGGACTCCTGTCTTACTGTAGTTGGAACTTTTTTGCAAATTTTGGTCGGAAAACTGAGTTTTTTTCTCCAATTTGTTCAAGCATGAGCTGGAATATTTTTTATGTGTCCGGGAACTGACACTTGCATCTAGGGACTACTTTCTTACTGTAGTTGGAACTTTTATGCAAATTTTGGTCGGAAAACTGAGATTTCTTTCTCCAATTTGTTCAAGCATGAGCTGGAATATTTGTTATGGGTTGCAGAACTGACACCCGCTTCTAGAAACTCCTGTCTTACTGTAGTTGAAACTTTTATGCAAATTTTGGTCGGAAAACTGAGATTTTTTTCTCCAATTTGTTCAAGCATGATGTGGAATATTTGTTATGGGTTGCAGAACTGACACCCGCTTCTAGAAACTCGTGTCTTACTGTAGTTGAAACTTTTATGCAAATTTTGGTCGGAAAACTGAGATTTTTTCTCCGATTTGTTCAAGAGCATGATGTGGAATATTTGTTATGGGTCGGGGAACTGACACTTGCTTCTAGGGACTACTTTCTTACTGTAGTTATAAGTTTTATGCAAATTTTGGTCGGAAAACTGAGATTTTTTGTTTAATTCGTTCAAGCATGATGTGGAATATTTGTTATGGGTTGCAGAACTGACACCTGCTTCTAGGGACTCCTGTCTTACTGTAGTTGGAACTTTTATGCAAATTTTGGTCGGAAAACTGAGACTTTTCCTCTCTTTTGGTCGGGAAAGTGGGATTTTCGGGCTGTTCCGGGTGAAAGACACTTGCGATTTTCTTACTGTAGTTGAAACTTTAACGCAAATTTTGGTCGGAAAAATGAGATTTTCCCCCCAATTTATTCAAGCCAGGTTGGGAAAGTAGGATTTTTTCATGCATCATGAAAATAACATGCTTGCTTAAAGAAAATACTTTCTTACTGTAGTTGGAATTTTTATGCAAATTTTGGTCAGAAAAAATGAGATTTTCCCTGCAATTTATTTAAGCCTGTTCGGCAAAGTGGGATTTTTGGATGGGTTAGTGGAAGTGATAGTTGCTTGAATAGAATACTTTCTTACTGTAGTTTGAACTTTTGTCCAAATTTTGGTTGGAAAAATGAGATTTTTCCTCTCAATAATGACAGCTGGCACTTTTTTACTGTAGTTGGAACTTTTATGCAAATTTTAGTCGGGAAGACGAAACTTTTGCCAAATTCAGTCGGAAAAGTGAGACTTTTGAGTAAGCAGAGGAAAACAAAGCCTGCAGCTTTCTTACTGTAGTGAGAACTTCTATGAAAATTGTAGTCGGAAAAACGAGATTTTTTCCCAAATTTGGTCGGAAAAGTGGGATTTTTGAGTGGGTCAGGTGGAAGCAACAGCTGCCACTTTCTTACTATAGTTGGAAATTTTATGCAAATTTTAGTCGGAAAAACGAGATTTTTCCCCAAATTTGGTCGTAAAACTGGGATTTTTGAGTGGGTCACGAGAAGCGATACCTGTCTGTACAAAATACTTTCTTACTGTAGTCGGAACCCATATGCAAATTTTAGACGGGAAAATGGGATTTCGGCCGGGAAAGTGGGATTTTTGGCTACCTGTTTATAATTTTAGATGGAGTCCCATATTTTATCTATGAATATTTTCGTACAAGAAAGCAAAAAAATGTGTGGGAAAATATTCCGGTGCTGGTCAGTCTGCTTTTCATATATACAAAAACATAATTTTTCCATCACTTCATTATAATACAGTATAATATGCTAAAATTTCAGGTATGTGCTCGGATTGGGAGCCGGACGAACCTTGCTTCATTTGTATGGGTAAAGGAAAACAAGTGAGTCTACGTTTTCTTTGGCTTTGTTTTCCTGTTTGTCTCGTTTCAGCAACTGGATTCCTGAGCCTAAGCCTAAGCCTAAGCCTAAGCCTAAGCCTAAGCCTAAGCCTAAGCCTAAGCCTAAGCCTAAGCCTAAGCCTAAGCCTAAGCCTAAGCCTAAGCCTAAGCCTAAGCCTAAGCCTAAGCCTAAGCCTAAGCCTAAGCCTAAGCCTAAGCCTAAGCCTAAGCCTAAGCCTAAGCCCAAGCCTAAACCTAAGCCCAAACCTAAGCCTAAGCCAACCTAAGCCTAACCCTAAGCCTAAGCCTAACCCAAAGCCTAAGCCTAAGCCTAAGCCTAAGCCTAAGCCTAAGCCTAAGCCTAAGCCTAAGCCTAAGCCTAAGCCTAAGCCTAAGCCTAAGCCTAAGCCTAAGCCTAAGCCCAAGCCTAAGCCTAAGCCCAAACCTAAGCCTAAGCCAACCTAAGCCTAAGCCTAAGCCTAAGCCTAAGCCTAAGCCTAAGCCTAAGCCTAAGCCTAAGCCTAAGCCTAAGCCTAAGCCTAAGCCTAAGCCTAAGCCTAAGCCTAAGCCCAAGCCTAAGCCTAAGCCTAACCCAAAGCCTAAGCCTAAGCCTAAGCCTAAGCCTAAGCCTAAGCCTAAGCCTAAGCCTAAGCCTAAGCCTAAGCCTAAGCCTAAGCCTAAGCCTAAGCCTAAGCCTAAGCCTAAGCCCAAGCCTAAGCCTAAGCCCAAACCTAAGCCTAAGCCAACCTAAGCCTAAGCCTAAGCCTAAGCCTAAGCCTAAGCCTAAGCCTAAGCCTAAGCCTAAGCCTAAGCCTAAGCCTAAGCCTAAGCCTAAGCCTAAGCCCAAGCCTAAGCCTAAGCCCAAACCTAAGCTTAAGCCTAAGCCAACCTAAGCCTAACCCTAAGCCTAAGCCTAAGCCTAAGCCTAAGCCTAAGCCTAAGCCTAAGCCTAAGCCTAAGCCTAAGCCTAAGCCTAAGCCCAAGCCTAAGCCTAAGCCCAAACCTAAGCTTAAGCCTAAGCCAACCTAAGCCTAACCCTAAGCCTAAGCCTAAGCCTAAGCCTAACCCTAAGCCTAAGCCTAAGCCTAAGCCTAAGCCTAAGCCTAAGCCTAAGCCTAAGCCTAAGCCTAAGCCTAAGCCTAAGTCTAAGCCTAAGCCTAAGCCTAAGCCTAAGCCTAAGCCTAAGCCTAAGCCTAAGCCCAAGCCTAAGCCTAATCCTAAGCTCAAGCCTAAGCCTAAGCCAAACCCTAACCCTAACCCTAAGCCTAAGCCTAACCCTAAGCTCAATTTTTTTTCTCCCTAGACCCTAAAATCATCCGAAAATCAAAATCGCCCAAATATGGTCAAATCGTCGTCGTCGACGACAATAGACGATCATACGAAACGTCACAAAAACTTTCCGTCCATTTGCGCCACTGACAATAATAATAATAATAATCATCATCATAATCACCATAATCATTCTCGATCGTCGATGACTTCATCGTCGGCGTTGTCGTCGAAAAACAATCAATCGGCGGCGTCGTCGTCGTCCTTTATCGATTTTTCAAAAAACGCCGTCGGCGGCGCAAGAGCAGCGACAAGTTTAGGTTTAGAATATTTATTCGGTTCGTTGTTGACCAGTAGTGGTCAACAGGCGCCGGACGTCGGGAGCGGACAAGGCGCCGATTTGATTACCGCCGCCGGTATGATGGACCCTTATCAGCAGGCCTATTACGATTTAAGTAAGGAGTGACCGCGGGTCCAAAAGTTTGGATCGGTCATTTTTGACCATAGGTCATCTACTCCAAGGAGTGACCACTTCTCCGAAACTTTCCAATATGCTATTTTTGAACCTAGATTGCTTACTCCTAGAAGTGACCACGGATTCATAACCGTCCGATAGGTCATTTGTGACTATAGGTCGGCTACTCCTAGGAGTGACCACGAGTCCAGAAGTTTCCAACAGCCCTATTTTGACCATAGATATGCTACTCCTATGGGTGACCACAAGTCCGAAAATCTCCAATAGGCTATTTTCGACCATACGTCGGCTACTCCTAGGGGTGACCACGGATCGGGAAGTCTCCAAAAAGCTATTTTTGACCGTAGATCAGCTACTCCTGGGAGTGACCACGGGTCCAAAAATTTCCAATAGGCCACTTGTGACCATAGATCGGCTACTCCTACGAGTGACCACGAGTCCAGAAGTTTCCAACAGCCCTATTTTGATCATAGATTTGCTACTCCCATGCGTGACCACGGCTCCAAAAGTCTCCAATAAGCCGTTTTTGACCACAGATCGGCTACTCCTAGGAGTGGCCACGGGTCTGAAGTCCCTAGTAGGCCATTTCTGACCATAGGTCGCCTATTCCTAGGAGCGACCACGCGTCCGAAGGTCTCCAATAAGCTATTTTTGACCATAGATCAGCTACTCCTAGGAGTGACCATGGTTTCGAAAGTCTCCAATAAGCCGTTTTTGACCATAGGTCGCCTACTCCTAGGAGTGACCACGGGTGCCAAGAATTGGGACTCAAGTGAAGTCTCGGCTATTCCTCAGTCTAGAATTGGAATTTGAGCAAAAATCAGGGATTTTCGTGGACTTACTCCCGAAAATCCCGAGGGTCGTGGCGCCAAATTTAGTCTACTGGCCCCAAAATTTGATGACGTCAGCAACCATTCATTTTTTCCCGCCACAGATCGCGCCTATTTACACCAACTGATGCTAAGTTGGAGTAAACAAATGAATAACGCATACAGTATGCCGACGCCGTCCACGTCGTCGACGTCGCCGTCGTCGGCGACGACTACGCTCAGTCCTTCGTTGTTGCCCTATTTGACGGCTGCAGCGGCTGCGGCGGCGGCTGCAGCTGCGACCGCCGCCTCATCGTCCGGTGCTCAACGGCAGCAGTCCACGTTTTCGAGTGAGCGGCGAAAAAAATTTTTTACTAATGAACTAATAAACTAATGAATCAATGAAAAAGTTAATGACTTATGACTTAATATACAAATGAATTAATAGACTAATAGACAGTGGGTTCAATGGATTAATGAACCGCTTAATCAATGAGTGACTAATGAAGAAATAAACTAATGATCTACTAGACATATGAACTGATAGACTCATAGAGTAAGTGAATAATGGACTAATTAGGTAATGAATTAATAACAAAACCTGAACTTATTAGGCTAATGATGTAGTAGACGGTTGAACTTGGAGATTGATAATTAATGAGACCATAAACTAATTAATTGATGAATCAATGAACCAATAACCTTTTAAACTAATGAATTAATAGACTATGATTTGACAGACTCATAGACTAATTGATTAATGAATTAATTAATTGATAAAATCGATAGTTGAACTTTTAGATTAATGAATTAATAGAGTAATTGGCTAATTAATTGATGGATCAGCGCAACAATAAGCTATTAAACTAATGATTTACTGGCTTAATAAACTAATAGACTAATGACTTTACGAACTCATAGATGAATTGATTGTCGATGGATTCATTAAATAATCAATTAATTGGTTAATTAATAGTTGAACACATGGATTAATGAACTAATGCACCAATGCTTTAATGAACCAAAAAAATCAATGCACCAATGAACTCTCAGAGTAAGAATTTATTAGACTAATGAACTAATAGACGAATTAATTGACAGACCCATACAACAATCAAATATCAAAGTAATGAATTAGTGAATTATAGATTAGTTGAGCTTAAAGACTAGTGAATTAATGAACCAATAAACTAATTTACTAATGAGCCATGGATCAATGAGCTTCTACACTAATGATTTAATAGAGTAATGAATCAAGAAACTAATAAATTGATGGACTGATATGATAATTGCATAATAAACTAATTAATTAACCAAGTAATAGAGATTCGAGCTTATTGGCTAATGAATTATTCGACCGATAAGTTATTTAATCAATTAATGAAACAGCGAGCTCTTAGACCAATGGTTTAATGCACTAATGAAGTATACGACTAATGAATTGATTAACTCATTCACTAATTGAATAATAAACATACTAATTAATTAATTAATTAATGGTCAAATAACTAATAGGATAAAGAATTACTTAATTATCGAATTAATAAACAGATTAAGTAACTAGCTAATCAACTAGTGGACTAATGAACTAATTAATAAAAAATTGACCAATGGACTCTTATAATTCAGTGGACTAATAGACGAATACACTAATAAACTATTTAATTAGTTTATGAATGAACTAAAAGATTAATGAATCAATGGACTAATAGAACAGTCGACTGATGAACTAACTAATTAATGAACTAATGATTCAAATGACTAATGAAGTAATAGAATAATACGCTAATGTGCCAATAAAACAATAGGCTAACGAATTAATGAGCTCGTGTATTAATTGACAGAAGAATTATGCCTAATGATACAACTACTTAATAAATTAATGGACAGTTAAACTAATAGACTAATGAATTAATGGAGGAATGAACTAATGAATAGAGCAATGAGTGAATAGATTAATGACTTAATGGACTAATTGAGCAAGGGGCCGATGAACTACTTATCCAATGAACTAATAAGCTAGTAGAATAATCGATTATTGGACTAATACACTAATGAACTGATGAAGTAGTTAATTAATGAATTAATAGAATTTCTATCTAATAGAGTCATGAATTAGTGGTTGATAGAGCAACAATCTAATGGATCAATGAACTATTTGATATTCTAACTAATTCAAAGTTTAATAAAGTAATGACTCAAATGATTAATGCGTCAATGGATTAATGAACTGATGAATTTATAAATTATGGTTTAATGAACTAATGAATAAATGGAAAAATTAACTAATAAATTGATAAATTAATGGTGTGATGAACTAATGAATTAATGGACTAATGAATGAATAAAGGAATGAACTAATGAACTAATAAAGTAATAAATTAATAAACTAATGAATAATTTTTTCCATCAAATTAGCCTCAACCTCACCGCAAACTTTATCATCACCGGACCTCGGCAATTTGAAGTCACGGACGTCGACGTCAACAACGCACGGCGGCGGCGGGGCGTCGTTTTCCATACAAAATCTGGTATTGGTGGATAGGCCTTCGTCGTCGTCGGCGCCCAAAAGCGTCAACGCGGCGGATAGGAAGGTGGAACGACCGGCGGCAATTTCGTCCGCGGCAGCGGTCGACGAACCGCTCGACTTGACCACGAGCGGCAAAATTGGCAATGGAACGGACAATATACAGTAAGAAAAAAGAAATTTTGAATTTTTGAAATTTTGAATTTTTGAAATTTTAAATTATTGAATTTTAAATGTTTGAATTTTGAATTCTAGATGTTTGAAATTTGAATTTTTGAATTTTTGAAACTTTGGATTTCTGAATTTTTGAATTTTTGAACTTTTAATTTTGAATATTTCAATTTTTGAACTTTCAAATTTGAATATTTCAATTTTTGAACTTTCAATTTTGAATATTTCAATTTTTGAACTTTCAAATTTGAATATTTGAATTTTGAAATCTTAAATTTTGAAATTTTGAATTTTGAATTTTCGATTTTTGAATTTTTGATATTTGAATTTTTGGTTTTCGAATTTTCAATTTTGGAATTTTGGAATTTTTTATTGGATTTCGAGATTTCAAGTTATAGAATTCTGAATTTTTATCAACTGAACCTTGAATTTTAAAATTTTTGAATTTATGAATTTTTGAATTTATGAATTTTTGAATTTATGAATTTTTGAACTTATGAGCTTTTGAATTTATGAATTTTTGAATTTATGAATTTTTGAATTTATGAATTTTTGAATTTATGAATTTTTGAATTTATGAATTTTTGAATTTATGAATTTTTGAATTTATGAATTTTTGAATTTATGAATTTTTGAATTTATGAATTTATGAATTTTTGAATTTATGAATTTTTGAGTTTATGAGTTTTTGAATTTATGAATTTTTGAATTTATGAATTTTTGAATTTATGAATTTTTGAATTTATGAATTTTTGAATTTATGAATTTTTGAATTTATGAATTTTTGAATTTATGAATTTTTGAATTTATGAATTTTTGAATTTATGAATTTTTGAATTTATGAATTTATGAATTTTTGAATTTATGAATTTTTGAGTTTATGAGTTTTTGAATTTATGAATTTTTGAATTTATGAATTTTTGAATTTATGAATTTTTGAATTTATGAATTTTTGAATTTATGAATTTTTGAATTTATGAATTTTTGAATTTATGAATTTTTGAATTTATGAATTTTTGAATTTATGAATTTTTGAATTTATGAATTATTTTTGAATTTATGAATTTTTGAATTTATGGATTTTTGAATTTATGAATTATTTTTGAATGTATGAATTTTTGAATTTATGAATTTTTGAATTTATGAATTTTTGAATTTATGAATTTTTGAATTTATGAATTATTTTTGATTTTATGAATTTTTGAATTTATGAATTTTTGACTTTATGAATTTTTGAATTTATGAATTTTTGAAATTATGAATTTTTGAATTTATGAATTTTTGAAATTATGAATTTTTGAATTTATGAATTATTTTTGATTTTATGAATTTTTGAATTTATGAATTTTTGACTTTATGAATTTTTGAATTTATGAATTTTTGAAATTATGAATTTTTGAATTTATGAATTATTTTTGAATTTATGAATTTTTGAATTTATGAATTTTTGAATTTATGAATATTCGAATTTATTAATTTTTGAATTTATGAATTTTTGAATTTATGAATTTTTGAATTTATGAATTTTTGAATTTATGAATTTTTGAATTTATAAATTTCTTTATAAATTTTACAGTGTTTGAATTTTAGGAATTTTAAATTTTAATATTTTGGATTTCTGAATTTTCAAATTTTGAATTTAATTTTTCATTTTTGGCACCTGAATGTTCAGATTTTGAACTTTGAATTCTACACTTTGAAGTTTTCAAATTTCGCTTGTTTGAATTTTTTGTTCTTTGATTTAAATATTTGAGTTTTCGAAGATTCGAATTTTTGAATTTTTGAATTTCTGAATTTTCTAATTTTTTAATTTTTGAATTTTTGAATTTCTGAATTTTTAAAATTTTAAATTTTTGAAATCTCAATTTTTTAAATTTTCAATTTTTGAATTTTTGAAATTTTAAGTTTTTGAAATTTTGGAAATTGTTACTTTCTGAATTTTCTAATTTTTGAATCTTGACTTTTCTGTTTTTATATCTCGGATGCCTAGATATTGAATTTTCAATTCTGAATTTTTGAATTTTCGAATTTTCAAATTTTGAGTTTCGGAATCTTGAATTTTAGGATTTTGACTTCTGAATTTTGAATTTCAGAATTTTGAATTAAGGGATAATGAAGTTCGAGAATTTGGATAACTTTAAATTTTTAATTTTCAAATTTTTTAAAATTTTGATATTTATAATTTGGAATCTTTGAATTTTAGAATTTAAATCTCAGAAATTTAGAATTTAAAATTCAGAAATTTAGAATTTAAAATTCAGAAATTTAGAATTTAAAATTTCATAATTTATTATTTTAGAAGTTTAAATATCAAAACGTAGAATTTTAGAATTTTAAAATTTAAGAATTTAGGATTTTAAAATTTTAGAATTTCAAATTTTATAATTTTAAATTTTAGGATTTAGCACATTGAAATTTTAGAATTCAAAATTTTATAGTTTCGCGTTTAGAATTTGAAATTAGAAATTGTACAATTTAGCATTTTTGGACTTGAATTTTTTGGCTATAGAATTCTAGAATTTAGGATTTTAAAATTTTAGAGTTTTGGAATTTTGGAATTTTAGAATTTTGGAATTTTAGAATTTAAAATCTTAGAATTTAAAATCTTAGAATTTAAAATCCTAGAATTTCAAATTTTAGAATTTAGGTTTTTAGAATTTAAAATTTAGAAATCTAAATTTAGAATTTAAGAATTTTAGTATTTTAGAATTCTGAAATTCAAAATTTTGAAATTTAAAAGTTTAGAATTTGAAATTTCACAATTTCAGAATTCAGAACTTAGGAATAAAAATTTAGAATTCAGAATTTAGTATCTAGAAGGTTAAAATTTAAATTTAGCATTTTAGAATTTCAGAATTTAAGAGTTTCAAAATTTTAGAATTCCAGAATTCAGAAATTCAAATTTAAAATTCAGAATTTAGAATCTAGAATGTCAGAATTTCGAATTTAAAATTTTATAGTTCAGAATTTGAGAATTTCAGAATTTGAGAATTCCAGAATTTGAGAATTCCAAAATTTCAGAATTTGACAATTTCAAATTTGCAGAAGTTTAGAATATCAGAATTCCAGGATTTTAGAATTTCAATATTTAAAATTTTGGAATTTAAAATTTTGGAATTTAAAATTTTCGAATTTAGATTCAAGAGTTTTAGAATTCTAGGGTTTTAGAATTTTAGGATTTTAAGATTAAAGAATTTTGAAATTTAAAATTTAAAAATTTATGATTTTAGAATTTAAAATTTCAGAACTTAAAATTTTTAAATATCAGAATTCAGAATTCGGATATCAAAATTGAAAATTTAGAATTTAAAATTTAGAATTGAAAATTTCAAAATTTAATAATTCCATAATTTCGGAATTTTAGAATTCAGAATCTAGAATTTCAGAATTAAAATTATAGAGTTTAAAATTTTAGAATTCGAAATTTTAGAATAAATTTTAATTTTTTTAAACGTTAAGAAAATCGTCGGACGATTGCGCGCCATCAACGGCAGCATTGCTGACGTCGACCGCAGGCAAAAGCGCCGATGCGTCGACGTCGCAAGTCGCAGCCGCAGCCGCCAGCAAAAAAGCCTACAGTCAAGCGGATTTGGAAGCCGCCGTCCAAGATATACGTTGCGGAAAATTGGGCACGCGTCGGGCGTCCGTCGTCTACGGTATACCGCGTTCGACGTTGCGTAATAAAATTTATAAATTGGAAGCGACGACGACGACGACTACGCCGACGGCAACGACTACGCCGACGACTACGCTGACGTCAGCAACGTCGGGCGGCAATGGCGACGATTCGTCGTCGGCGAGTGGCAGTGGTCTCGCGGTCAATAAGAAGAAAAGAAAGTGAGGGGTATACTGTAGCTGAAAGTTTACTGTAGCTTACTGTAACTTTTTAGAAGTTACTGTAGCTGAGAGATTACTGTAACTTACTGTGACTTTTCTTGAGCTACTGTAGCTGGAAGATTACTGTAGTTTAGTAAGTTACTGTAGCTGAGAGATTACTGTAACTTACTGTGACTTTTCTTGAGCTACTGTAGCTGGAAGATTACTGTAGTTTACCATAACTTTTCTCCAGTTACTGTAGCTGCAAGATTACTGTAGCCCCTCGAATTACTGTAGCCTACAGTAACTTTTCTCAAGTTACTGTAGCTTAGTTTACTGTAGCTATCTTCAATCCATTAAATTTACTGAATTTTCAGGTGCGTAATTGACGCATAGCTGGAAGATTACTGTAGGTTACTGTAACCTTTCTGGGATTACTGTAGCTTAGCTTACTGTATGTACGTTCAATATACACAAATCTACAGTAATCCAAAATTTTCAGGCGCGAGAACGATGCGACGTTCGGCGTCGAATCGTCGACGTTAACTAGCGCTGCCGCCAGCGACGCCCTCGACCGTCGTATGATGGACGATTTGACGGCGACGGTGCAACGCGTCGCTTCTGGAACGTCAACGCCGCCGCCGCCCGCATCGGCTGCAACGTCCGAAACGCCGACGTCCGCTGCCGCTGCAGCTGCAGCCACCGCAGCCTATAATTTACGTACGGCTGCTGCTTTATGGTCGGCGGCTAATTTGAACAGCGACGACGATCAGAACGGCAGTGACGCTAACGCTTTAGCGGCTGCAGCTGCGTCCATCGCGTCGACGTTCGGCGGCGGCGGCGGCGGCGGCGTTGGTCAAAATTTGACGCCCAACTTTTTGGACACGGCTACTGTCGCATCGTTGACCGCTTTAGCCGAACAATTGAAGCTAGCAGCCAGTGGCAGCAGTGCGGAAAAATTTACGTCAGCAATTGTCAAGAAAAAAATGAAAACGTCGGCGCCACCGCCGCCGCGGCCGACGTCGACGGCCAGCGTTTCGTCCGACGTTTCGACGACCGAAAAAAATAACGCCGGTGGCGGCTTGGACGTTGCGTCGGATAAGAGCGATATAGGTGAGGGTAAAGTCCGAAGAGACTGTTGACCATCTGTCGATGAAATGTCGTCAATGTCCAATTATTTTACTAATGAACTAATAGACTAATTAATTAATAGAGTAATGAACAAATTAATGGCTAATGACTTTATATACTAATGAATTAATAGACTAGTAGACGGAGGATTTAATACATTAATGAACGGCTTAATTAATAACCTAACGGACTAATGAAGAAATAAACTAATGATCTACTAGACAAATGAACTGATAGACTCATGGCTTGGACATCGCATGAGATAAGAGCGATATAGGTGCGGGTAAAGTCCGAAGAGACTGTTGACCATCTGTCGATGAAATGTCGCCAATGTCCAATTATTTTACTAAAGGACTAATAGACTAATTAATTAATAGAGAAATGAACGAATTAATGGCTAATGACTTAATATATTAAGGAATTAATAGAACAGTAGACGAACGATTTAATACCTTAATGAACGGCTTATTTAATAATCTAATAGACTAATGAAGAAATAAACTAATGATCGGCTAGACAAATGAACTGATTAATGAACCAATGACTAATTAAGCAGAAGAATCGCTGGACCAATGTCCTTTCAGAGTAAAGATTTATTAGACTAATGAATTAACAGACTAATTAATTGACGGACTCATATACCAATTGAATAATGAACTCATTAATCAATTAATTGAACAACTTTAACTTATAGGCTAATGAATTAATGGAACAATAATCTAATTAATTAATGAACTATGGACCAATCTGCTTCTAGACTAATGATTTAATAGGCTAATGAGCCAAGAGACTAATGAATTGATAGACTCATATACTAGTTAAATAATGAAGTAATTAGTTAAAGCCAGAGTCATAGGCCAATTAAGTAATAAACTAATAAGTTAATGAATTAATAAAGAGATAAAGTAATAAGCTAATTAATTAGTCGACTAATTTGCTGATTATTAAATGGATGAATGGACGAATGAGATTTTATATTAATGATTTAATGGGCTAATAGACAAATAGACTAATGAACTAGTCATTTAATCTGCGAATGAATTAATGAATTGAAGGAGATTTAAAATTATAGGCTAATCAATTAATGGACGAATCAACTGACTAATTAATTAATGAACAATGGGCTTCTAAACTAATGATTTGATAGACTAATGAACTTGAACAGAAATAAATTGATGAAATTATAGACTAATTAAGTAATCAATAATTAATACTACAAACAAAATAATAAGGGGCTAATAGATTAATGAACTAATCAATGATGTACAGATGAAGTAATAAGCTAATTAATTGATTAATGAACTCATGAACTAAAGTCAAGTGACCACCAAAACCCGATGGTCAATAGCTGCCGAGTGATGTCCGAAAATTCACCTACAATCTCTCGACTAGAATCCGACAAAAAGAACGACCCAAAAATATTTTACCAATGATCTAATAGACTAATGAATTAATGGACGAATAAAGTAACTAACTTATTGATTAATGAACAAAGAGCCAATTAGCCTCTAGATTTTTGAATTACACGACAAATAATTTGATGGGATTATATACTAATGATATGATTAACTAGTAGAATAATGGTCGAATGAACTAATGAACTAATAAATTAATAATTTAATGAACCAATAACTAATGAACTAATTACTAATGAATAAATGACCTAATGAACTTATATCACGGAATCACCAAAAGTCGATGGTCAGTAGTGGTCAAGCAATGTCCGAACATTGGCCTATACTTTCTGCACCAGGGTCTGACAAGAAGAACCAATGCGAATTTATTTTACTAATGGACTAATAGACTAATGAATTACTTAACAATAAACTAAATAATCAATTAATGAAGAATGAGTTTCTAGACTAATGATATAATAGACTAATGAACTAAACGACAAATAAATTGATGGAATTATAGACTAATGAAGTAATTGCTCAATGAACTAATGAACTAATGGACTAAAGTCAAGTGACCACCTGAAGTCGATGGTCAGCAGGGGTCAGGCGATGTCCGAACATTGACCTATACTTTTTCGACTAGGGTCCGATAAGAAGAACCGATTAAAAATTATTTTACTAATGAACTAATAGACTAATGAATTATTGGAGGAATGAGCTAACTAATTGGTTAATCAACAATGACCCAATGAGCTTCTAGACTAATGATTTAATAGACTAATCGACTAAACGACAAATTATTTGATGAAATTATGGGCTAAATAATGATCTAATTAATAAATCTCAAATGAAATAATGGGCTAATTGATTGATGAACTAACGAACTAATCAATTGATAAACTAATGAACAGATGAAGTAATAAGCTAATTACGTAATTAATAAAATAATGAACCAATCAATTAATAAATTATTGGACAGATGAAGTAATAAGCTCATTAAATGATTAATGAACTAATGAACTAATGAATTAATAGACCATAGAACTAAAGTGACATGACCACTAAAACTCGATAGTCAGTAGCGGTCGAGCAATGTCTGAACATTGACTTATAATCTCTCAACCAGGGTCTGACAAGAAGAACCGACTCAAAATTATTCTACTATTGAACTAATAGACTAATTAATTGATGGAGCAATAAACCAACTAATTAATTAATGAACAATGAGTCAATGAGCTTCTAAACTAATGATGCAATAGACTAATGAACTAGAACACAAATAAATTGATGGAACTATATACTCATGATATAATGAACTAATGAAAGGATGAATTAATGAACTAATGAAAGGATGAATTAATGAACTAATGGAAGGATTAATTAATGAACTAATGAAAGGATGAATTAATGAACTAATGAAAGGATGAATTAATGAACTAATGAAATGATCAAATAATTAAAGAATGAAAAAATGAACTAATATACTAAATTCACGTGACCACTTGAACTCGATGGTCAGCAGGGGTCAAGCGATGTCCGAAGATTGACCTATGATCTCCGGACTTTGGTCCGACGAGAAGAACTGATGCAAAATTATTCTACTAATGAACCAATAGATTAGTTAATTAATGGACGAATAAACCAACAAATTAATTGATGAACAATGAGCCAATGAGCTTCTAGACTAATGATTTAATAGACTAATGAACTAAAGGACAAATAATTTGATGGAATTATAGACTGAATAATGAACTAATTAATAAATGGATAAATCTCAAACGGAATAATAGGCCAATTGATTGATGAACTAATGAACTATCAATAAATGATTAATGAAGAGGAAGTAATAAGCTAATCAATTGATTAATGAACTAATGAATTAATAAATTAATAAATAAATGGAGAAATGAAGTAATGAGCTAATTGATTCATTAATGAACTAATCAATTAATCAATTAATAGACAGACGGACTGATGAGCTAATTAAATGATTAATGAACTAATGTACTAATAAATTAATAAATTAAAGGAGAGATGGAGTAATGAGCTAATTAAAAATTTAGTGAAATAATGTACAAATTAATTAATGAATTAAAGGAGAGATGAAATAACAAGCTGATTAATTGATTGCTGAACTGATGAATTAATGGACTAATGAATCGATGAAGTAATGGATTAATGAACTAATAGACTAATGAACCAATGACCTAATGAATTAATGAACTAATGAACTAATAAGTTAAAGTCACGTGACCACCAAAAGTCGATGGTCAGTAGTGGTCAAGCAATGTCCGAACATTGACCTATACATTGTGGACTATAGGGTCCGACAAGAAGAACCGACCCAAGCGGGGTCAATACAGGCGCTACGACAAAAGCGCCTTGGCGCAGGCCGTCATGTCCGTGCGCAAAGGCGAAATGAGCGTGCATCGGGCGGGCAGCTACTACGGCGTGCCGCACTCAACGTTGGAGTACAAGGTCAAAGAACGCAACCTGCTGCGACCGAGGAAACGCGACGCGCTGCAGCAACAAAAAACGGCTGCGGCTGCGGCTGCGGCTGCGGCAACCGCGACAATCGCCTGCGACCTCCAAAAATCGCCTAGTAAGTAGCGTGATTTGGCATTTTCACATAATCAAGTGATTTGATCACGTGATGTGATTACAAAATTTTGTGTTGATCACGTGATCAGTATTGATTTTGTGTGCATAAAATCAACAATTTGATTAGGTGATTATTTAGGATCACGTGACATGGTATTGAGTCGTATGAAATCTGATCACTTGATCTCGTCACAAAATTTCATCTTGATCACGTGATCAGTATTAATTTTGTGTGTATAAAATCTACAATTTAATCATGTGATTGATTACGATCACGTGATCGGTGGCTATCGATTTAAAATTGATCACGTGATCAGTGTTGATTTTTTCTATACAATACGTAGCTGATCACGTGATCTGATCGTGAACCTTGATGCTGATCACGTGCTCAGTATCGATTTTTTCTATACAATATGTAGCTGATCACGTGATCTCATCGTGAATCTTGCTGCTGATCACGTGATCAGTATTGCTTTTTTTATACAATACGTACCTGATGACGTGCTCAGTATTGATTTTTTCTACACAATACGTAGCTGATCACGTGATCTCATCGTGAACCTTGATGCTGATCACGTGCTCAGTATCGATTTTTTCTATACAATAATTGCCTGATCACGTGACGTTGTTAGAAAATTTGATGCTGATCACGTGATCAGTATTGTTTTTCTGTAGAATGCACACTTGATCACGTGATCTGATCGCAGAATTTGCTGCTGGTCACATGATCAGTATCAATTTTTTCTATACGATGCAAAGCTGATCACGTGATCTCTTTGCAAACCTTGCTCCTGATCATAAGATCAATATTGATTTCCATCCGCAGCTGATCACGTGATCTGATTGCAGAACTTCCAGCTGATCACGTGATCAGTATTTCGATTTTTTCCTTACAATCTACATCTTATCACGTGATCAGTATTATACCTAAAGCTGATCACGTGACCTGATCACAGAATTTGCAGCTGATCACGTGATCAGTATTGATTTTTTTCTACACGATGTACACCTGATCACGTGATCCATTACAAAACTTGCTCCGAATCAAAAGATCAGAGTATTGATTTTTCTGTGCAAGCTGATCACGTGATCACATGGAAAAATTTGTTGCAGATCACGTGATCAGTATCGATTTTTTCGCGATGTAATCGACGCCTTATCACGTGATCTAATTTCAAAATCAATTTGCTCCTGGTCACGTGATCTGATATTGATTCAGGTGCAATGTTATCACGTGATCAGTATCTTATCTACAGCTGATCACGTCACCTCGTTACGAACTTTACGGCTGATCACGTGACTAGTATATATTGATTTTTTCTTCATATAATGCACATTTGATCACGTGATTTGATTTTGATTTTCTGTCGAATCACGTGATAGGTTCTGTGCTGTAAGTACACTATCAACATGTGATCACGTGACCTCATAGTGCAAAATTTGCAAGCGATCACATGATCATAAGCCATATAATCTAATATTTGATTTGATCACGTGATCTTGTATTGATTTTTTCAATCATGATATCATGATGCTTTTTTTGTTTTAATTCCTATTCACGATATCTCTTGATCTGATATTGTTTTTTCCAGCAGTTTATGACGTCATCAAGTTTATCACATGATCTGTACATTGATTTTTTCTCAACTGATCAAATTGATCTGATATAATCTTTGAGAAAATTTGCCCATGATCATGTGATCAGTTTTCAACCCATGTACAATCAACACTCGATTTTTTCTTTTGATCACGTGATCTCATGTCGCGTGCTAAATTGGTCACGTGACTATTGTTACAGTATCCGAAAATCATGTCATCATTATTGATTTTTTCTATGATCACATGATGTAGATCAAGTCACGTGACGAATGTTGATTTCTTACTTCAGATCACGTGATCTCTGATTACATATCATGGTTTGATATCAGTTTTTTACAGTATCTAACAATCATGTGATCAGTATAGATTTTTTCCATGATCACATGATCTGGATCAAGTCACGTGACGAATGTTGATTTCTTACTCCAGATCACGTGATCTCTGATTAGATATCATGATCTGATACCAATTTTCTACAGTATCAAAAAATCATGTGATCAGTACTGATTTTTCTTTGTTTGAAACATGGAACTATGATCACATGATGTAGATTAGGTCACGTGACGAATATTAATTTCTTACTTCAGATCACGTGATCTCTGATTACATATCATGATTTGATATCAGCTTTCTACAGTATCCAAAAATCATGGGACCATTATTGATTTTTTGTAGAGAAAATATAACCAAGATCACTTGATCCAAATCAAGTCATGTGATGAATATTGAATTCTCGATTCAGATCACGTGATCTCTGATTCAATATCGTGATCTGATATCAATTTTCTACAGTATGCAAGAATCATATGATCGTTATTGATTTTTTCTCTACAGAAAATATAACTATGATTACGCGATCCATATCAAGTCACGTGATGAATATTGATTTCTTGATTCAGATCACGTGATCTCTGACTACATATCATTATATCGATTTTCTACAGTATGCAAAAGTTACGTAATCATTATCGATTTTTTCTATGATCACATGATCCAGATCAAGTCACGTGATCAATATTGATTTCTTGTTTGGCATCACGTAATCTCTGATTACGTATCATGATCTGATATCGATTTTCTACAGTATCCCTAAGATCATGTGATCATTATTGATTTTTTCTATGATCACGTGATACAGATCAAGTCACGTGATGAATATCGATTTTTACTCCACATCACGTGATCTAAAATCGATACTTTTTTCTTGCAGAATCTACAGAAGAAAATTCCAGTAGCCACAGTACGCCGAAAATTTTCGATTCGCAAGTTGGATAATGGATTTTTTTCTCCCGAGAAAAGCATACTGTAAGTGAATTTTACGCTAGTCTACAAAAATTATATATATATGCTCATCAGAGAGCCATTCCGTATTTTTTTCCGGACCAATTATTTTGTGCGTATTTTTTTGTACATATATATAATTACAGTATACTGCCGGTTTACCAGTTACAGTATACTTTCGTGGTGAGATCTTGACGATTTTTTTTGTGCCATATACTGTAGCGGATTACTGTAACAATTTTTTCTTTTCTACTTTTTTGGACATATCGCCCGAGAATCATTCCGTCATATCGATTGAAAATTTACATATTATCAAATATATATATTTAAAAGCGCGCGCGTGATGACGTCATCTTTCCTGTGATCATTCACTTACTGTAGGCTAATTTGCATAAATGTTACGCAAATCTTTCACTTTTCTTTTTTTTTCTTATCGGCCTTTGGTGTTTTATGTTTTTTTTCACTTTTTTTCGTCGTTCGCGGGCACCGTTTTCTTTTTCTTGTTGTTTTTTTGCGACAAAGATAAAATTTATATACATACAGTATACTCTGTAGTGGGTGATCCGCAAGTTTGAAAAAAATACAGTAGCAAATTTCCAAAAATAAACACACATAAATACAACAACAAAAAAATGAATAGATAACAAATGGCGCGAAAAATTTTAAATTTTGACGTCAGCAACAACCGACCGATCCGCGAAAATATCTACAGTAAACTCGTATAATGACGTCCGCAAGATAAACTCATTACAAAAATCAAAAAAATCCATATCGTGACGTAATCAATCCATTTTATTTGTTGAATATTCTAGACAGAAAAAGTACAGTAAATCACGAAAAACTACAGTAAGACTATTGAACCTGCTTCTGAAAATTAAAACTAAACATTGTTATGATGCAAGCATTTCTCGTACTGTAGATTCTGGACGCAGCTACAGTATTTAGCTTGCTGACGTCAGGAATCCAAGTACAATTAACTTGGAGGAGCTACAGTAAGATCAGAATTGTTTTCTTTCAAATCAAAGGAAAGCAAGGATGATAAGTAAATATTTTTCATACTGTAGATTCGCGTGGCCGGCACCTACAGTATCTAGGTGTACAGTAAGCTCAGTAAAATTACTCGGAGATTGTAAGAAACTACAGTAAGCCTAAAATTCTTCCGTTATAAAATCAGAAAAGCTACAGTAAGACTGAAATGCTATAAATTAGAAGAAATACAGTAAGCCTGGAATTTTTGTGTATAGTTAATCCGAAAATCTTCAGTAATACTGAAGTTCTGTTGTTACTCATAATAACTACAGTAAGACTAAATTTCATCTGTTGTAAACTACAGTACGAAAAAATTATATTATTGCAAATCAAAAAACTACAGTAAGGCTCAAATTTTTTAGTTGTAAATAAAAAAACTACCGTAAGACTGAAATTATTTTGTTTTAAATCACGAAAACTACAGTAAGACTGAAATTTTGCTATTGTACACTCAGAAAACTACAGTAAGACTGAAATTTTTCTGTTGTAGAGGGGAAAAACTACAGTAAGACTAAAATTTTTCTGTTGTAAACTCAGAAAAGCTACAGTAAGACTGGAATTTTTCTGTTGTAAACTCAGAAAAGCTACAGTAAGACTGAAATTTTTCTATTGTAGAGGAGAAAAACTACAGTAAGACTGAAATTTTTCTGTTGTAAAGCAGAAAACCTACAGTAAGACTGAAATTTTTCTGTTGTAAACTCAGAAAAACTACAGTAAGAGTGAAAATTTTCTGTTTCAGAGGAGAAAAACTACAGTAAGACTGAAATTTTTCTGTTGTAAAGCAGAAAAACTACAGTAAGACTGGAATTTTTTGTTGTAAACTCACAACGCTACAATAAGACAAAAAATTTTATCTTATGAATCAGGAAAATAACAGTAAGACAGTTATTTTTCTGTTTCAAATCAGAAAAGCCACAGTAAGATTGAAATTTGTCCGTTGTAAAGCAGAAAAACTACAGTACGACTAAAATTTTTGTTGTAAACCAGAAAAACTACAGTAAGACTGAATTGTTTTTGATCAATAAAACTACAGTAATAGTGAAATTTTTGTGAATCAAGAAACTGCAGTAAGACTAAAATTGGTTTGAATCCGAGAAGCTACGCTAAACCTGGAATGCTCAGATTGTAAATAAGAAAAAACTACAGTAAGACTCAAATTGCTCAAAATCGGAAAACCTACAGTAAGACTGTATTGTTGGAAATTATGAAACCTACAGTGAGATAAAAAATTTTGCAAACCAAAAAACTACAGTAAGACCAAAATTTTTGTGAATCAAAGAAAGTACAGTAAGACTGTGATAAGAAAAAACTACAGTAATACTGCATTGTTTTAAATCAGAAAACCTACAGTAGGACTGGAATTTTTGTAAATCAAAAAATCTACAGTAGGCAAAAATTGCAGTAAATTTTAAAAACTACAGTAAGACTGAAATTCTTAAATTGAAAATACAAAAAAAACTACTTTAATATTATTTTTCATACTGTAGCTTTGCTTACAGTAACCAGCTTCTATGACGTTACCCGGCTAATTACGCAACATTTTCAAAGCGGCGCTAATTTTCAAAACGGGGCCCAATTTGAGGCCCATCTGGTGGGCCAAATGATCCTCTTGCAAAAGCAATAAAGCTTGACCGTCGATTTCTTGTTGACGGAAAATGTGCGTCAAATCGCAAAATTTCTGATCCAAATTGATCAACCAATTTTGTACGTCGTCGACCTGAAAAATTTCAATATGATCAGTAAAAAAACAGCTTTTTTACTTTTTTCAATTTTTTGGCTTTTTTAAAAATTTTTTCAATCTTTTTTACTTTTTTCAAATCTTTTATATACTTTTCTCAATTTTTTTCACTTTTTCTACTTTTTTAAATTTATCTACTTTTTTCAATCTTTTTTATTTTTTTCAAATCTTCTGCTTTTTTCAAATCTTTTACTTTTTTCAATTTTTTTACTTTTTTCAATTTTTCTACTTTTTTCAATTTATCTACTTTTTTCAATCTTTTTTTACTTTTTTCAAATCTTCTTCTTTTTTCAATTTCTTTACTTTTTTCAATTTCTTTACTTTTTCAATTTTGTTCACTTTACTCAATTTTTCTACTTTTCTCAATTTATCTACTTTTTTCAATTTTTTTCACTTTTTTTAATTTATATACTTTTTTCAATCTTTTTTACTTTTTTCAAATCTACTTTTTTCAAATCTTTTACTTTTTTCAATTTTTTCACTTTTTCTACTTTTTCAATTTATCTACTTTTTTCAATCTTTTTTTACTTTTTTCAAATCTTCTACTTTTTTCAATTTCTTTACTTTTTCAATTTTTTTCACTTTTCTCAATTTTTCTACTTTTCTCAATTTATCTACTTTTTTCAATCTTTTTTACTTTTTTCAAATCTACTTTTTTCAAATCTTTTACTTTTTTCAATTTCTTTACTTTTTTCAATTTTTTTCACTTTTTTCAATTTTTTTTACTTTTTTCAATTTTTTCACTTTTTTCAATTTTTCTAATTTTTTCAAATCTCTTACTTTTTTTAATTTTTTTTCACTTTTTTCAATTTTTCTAGTTTTTTAAATTTATACTTCTTTCGATTATTTTAAAACTGTTTTCAATCGTTTTTACTTTTTTCAATTTTCTACTTTTTTCAATTTGTTTACTTTTTTCATTTTTTCTACTTTTTCCAATCTTTTTTACTTTTTTCAAATCTTCTACTTTTTTCAATTTTTTTCACTTTTTTCAATTTTTCTAGTTTTTTCAATTTTTCTACTTTTTTCTATTTATCTACTTTTTTCGATTTTTTTACTTTTTTCAATCGTTTTAACTTTTTTCAAATCTTTTACTTTTTTCAATTTATCTACTTTTTTCAATCTTTTTTACTTTTTTAAACTCTTCTACATTTTTCAATTTCTTTACTTTTTTCAATTTTTTTCACTTTTTTCAATTTTTCTAGTTTTTTTTCAATTTTTTTTACTTTTTTCAAATCTTCTACTTTTTTTAATTTCTTTACTTTTTCAATTTTTTTCACTTTTCTCAATTTATCTACTTTTTTCAAATCTTTTACTTTTCTCAATTTTTTCACTTTTTCTACTTTTTTCAATTTATCTACTTTTTTCAATCTTTTTTACTTTTTTCAAATCTTCTACTTTTTTCAATTTTTCTCACTTTTTTCAATTTTTTTCACTTTTCTCAATTTTTCTACTTTTTTCAATTTATCTACTTTTTTCAATTTATCTACTTTTTTCAATTTTTTTCCAAATCTTCTACTTTTTTCAATTTCTTTACTTTTTTTCAATTTTTTTTCACTTTTCTCACTTTTTCTACTTTTTTCAATCTTTTTTACTTTTTTCAAATCTTCTACTTTTTTCAAATCTTTCACTTTTTTCAATTTTTTTCACTTTTTTCAATTTTTTTCACTTTTTTCAATTTTTCTACTTTTCTCAATTTTTCTACTTTTCTCAATTTATCTACTTTTTTCAATCTTTTTTACTTTTTTCAAATCTTCTACTTTTTTCAATTTCTTTACTTTTTCAATTTTTTTCACTTTTCTCAATTTTTCTACTTTTCTCAATTTATCTACCTTTTTCAAATCGACTTTTTTCAAATCTTTTACTTTTCTCAATTTTTTCACTTTTTCTACTTTTTTCAATTTATCTACTTTTTTCAATCTTTTTTACTTTTTTCAAATCTTTCACTTTTTTCAATTTTTTTCACTTTTCTCACTTTTTCTACTTTTTTTCAATTTATCTACTATTTTCAATCTTTTGTACTTTTTTTTCAAATCTTTTACTTTTTTCAAATTTTTTTACTTTTTTCAATTTTTTTACTTTTTTCAATTTATCTACTTTTTTCAATCTTTTTTTACTTTTTTTCAACTTTTCGACTATTTTCTACTTTTTTCAATTTTTTACTTTTCATAATCTTTTTTTGCTTTTTAATTTTTTTTACTTCTTTCGATATTTTTATTTTCTTCAATTTTTTACTTCCATCACATTTTTTAATTTTTTTCAATTTTTAACGTTTTTCATTTTTTGAATTTTTTTCATTTTTTTACCTTTTTCAATCTTTTTTACTTTCTCAATTTTTTTATAATTTTTTACTTTTTTCAATTTTTTTACCATTTTCTAATTTTTTTCAATTTTTTTAAATCTTCCCTTTTTTACTTTTACAAAAAATTTGATCAAAAAAACGAAGATTGTAACATAGTCGAAATGGTTTCAAAAATAATGGTAGATAATTAGAATCAAAAAATTAATCGAAAAAGATAAAAAAAGAAACAAACAAAAAACAAAACAAAGGCAGAAAGATAGAGGAACGAAAATTCAAATTGAAAAATTAATAAAAAACAAAAAAAGAAAAGAAAGAAACAAAAAAAATTAGAAAAAAGTAAAGTGATATAAAAAAATTCATGTAAAAGAATAAAAAAAGAGAAGAAAAAACCAGAAAAAAAGGAAATTGAGATTAAAAAATTAATAAAGAAAGGAAAGAAAAAAACCAAAAAAAAATTTAAATTAAAAAATTAATAAAAATATTAGAAAAGAAAAGGAAAGAAAAAACAAAAAGAATAATTGGCAAAAAAAAATAATTAAAAAGATGAAAAGAAGAGAAAGAAACAAAAAAGAAAACCGAGAAAAAAAGAAAAAAAATTAAAGAACAGAAAATCGAATTTTAAAAATTAAAAGAAAAGAAAGAAACAACAAACAAAAAAATTCAAAGAAAATTGAAATCAAAGAATTATATAATGGAAAAAAGTAAAAAAAAGAAAGAAACAAAAAAAAGAAAAAATAAAAAAAATTGAAAAAAAGAAAATCAAAGTTAAAATTTTATGAAAAAAGACAAAAAAAGAAGAGAAACAAACAAAAAAAATTAAAAAATAAATAAAAAAAAAAATTTCAAAAAAGGGTTTAAAAAAAACCAATTTACCGTCCAATAAACGGGCGATTTTTCCAAAAATAACGTCGTCGATCCGCTGACGGCGCCGCCTGGCGACAAATTATTATTATTGAACGTCGTCGACGACGACGTCGACGGAAAATCGCTAGAATGTTGTTGTTGTTGTTGAACTATAGCCGATAACGGCGTTTCCGTCGAATAACGTCGTTGGGGACTTTGGCTATCCGACGGAACGGATACGGGTCGAACGACGACTACTTAAAAAAATATAAGCAGGTACAAAAAAATATAGCTACAGTATACCAAAGTTTACTGTAGAAGTTTCTAAAAAAATTTTAATGACTACGAAAAATGAGCAGGTAAGAGTTAGAGTTACAGTAAACCCCAATTTCCGTCGGCTTACTGTAGTTCACCCAGAGACGACTACTAAAAAGATAAGCAGGTACAAAGAGGAACTACAGCTACAGTAAACCCAGTTTACTGTAGAAATTTGAAAAAAATGAGTAGGTAAAAATAAAGTTACACTGAACTAAAGTTTACTGTAGAAATTGGGAAAAAATCAGGTACAAGAGGAAATCTTAGTTACAGTAAACCTGGGTTTACTGTAGAAATTTTCAAAAAATGAGTGAGTAAAAAACGTTACAGTGAGCACAATTTCCGTCGCGTTACTGTAACTACTCACCCGACGACGACGGGGGCGGCGGCATCATCGGCGTCGTTTTCCCGTCACGTCGACGTTTTTTCTTTCCGCCCGACATCGACGTGCGACGTTTTTTCGTCGATTTATAACACGCTTTACTACAAAAATCGGCGTTTTTACGATACCAACCGACGACGGAAGCGTCGGCGGCGGAAGCGTTTTCCGTCGACGGCAATTTTTTCGAACAACCGCGGCAAGCGGAAGACGTCGCGGCGCCGACGTTTTCCGTCGGCGATTTGACGGGCGACGACGCTTCTTTTTTGGGCGAAATTAACGGGCGGCAACGTTTTTCCGACGTAGAAATCGTCGGCGATAATAAATCTGAAAAAATTTACAAAAAATGAATAAACAAAAAAAAAATAAAATTAACAAGCATGTAATAAAAAAAACCGAAAAAAACTAAAAAAAACCAAAAATACAAAGAGAAATCAGAAAAAATACAACAAAAAAACAAAAAATACAATGAAAAACAAACAAAATATAAAAAACCGAAAAATACAATATAAAACAGAATAAAATAAAATAAAGAACAGAGAAAATAAAATACAAAAAACAAACAAAAAATACAATAAAAATTAAAATTAAAATACAGAAAAAATAAATCTAAAAAATTTTTCACAAAAAAGTTAACAAACATGCATAAAAAATTATAGAAAATAAAAAACGAAAAAACAAAAAAATAAAAAAAAACAACAGAAGAACGAAACTAAGAAAAAATTTTAAAAAACAAACAAAAAACAGCAAAATTTAAAAAAATAAACAAAAAAATAAAATCACACAAAAGTGTAGAAAATAACAAAATTAGACGAAAGAAACAACGAAACAAATAAAAAGAAAAAATGAAAAAACAACATAAGAGCAAAAAAAGAAAAAAATTAAAACAACAAACAGAAAACAGCAAAATAAATTCAAATCACACAGAAAAACAAAATGCAATGAAAGAAACACAAAAATAAATTAAAAGAAAAAAAACAACACAAGAGCGAAAAAAATATAAAAAACAAAAAATAACATAATAAACAAAAAACAACAAAAATTACGCAAAAATGAAGAAAATAACAAAAAACAAAAAGACAAACAAAACAAGTAAAGAATGAAAATAAATAGACATGAAAATATTAAAATAAAGTAGAAAAAGAAAAGAGAAAAACACATAAATTATAGACAAATAAAAAATAAAGTAACAGAAACAAAAAACAATAACATAAGAAAATAAAAAGGACTGAAAGCAAGAAAAAGAAAACAAACAATATTGAAAAATTAAAAAGTGAAATAAAAAGAAAATAAAGGAAAAAGGAAACAAGCAAAAATATATAAATATAAAAATTGAAGAAAAAAAGCAAGAAAACAAAAAAAAATAAAATAAACAAACAAAAAATGACGTAAAACAGAAAAAGAAGACAAACAACAATACACAAAAATAAAGAAATGAAAGAAACAAAAAGAACAAAAACAACACACAAGAACAAAAAATTTAAGTAAGCAAAAATATATAAAACTAAAAAAATGAAGCAAAAAAACAGAAAGAAAACAAGTAAGAAAATAAAAAACAAAAAAATGAGCTAAAGAGGAAAAAATAAAGAAGATAAAAAAAATACAATAAAAAATACAAAAAAACCAAAACACATAACCGAAAAAATAAAAAACAGAAAAAATACAATAAAAGAAAACAAAAAATAGAATAAAAAACAGAGAACATACAAAAACAAAAAAAGGAAAAATACGACGAACAAAATACAATTGAAAAACGAAAAGATATAATAAAAAACAATAAAATATAATGAAAAAACCAAAAATATGCAATAAACACAGAAAAAAATCTAGAAAAAAACAAAAAAACAAGAAAAATATACGATAAAAATAAAAAAAAATGAATTAAAAACCAAAAATACAAAAAAGATACAATAGAAAGAAGAAAAAATACAACTAAAAACAGCAACATAATACAATTAAAAAACAGAAAAAATACAAGAAAAACAGAAAAAATACTATTAAGAAAAACAGAAAAATACTATAAAACGCAAAAAAATATAATAAAAAACAAAAAAAACAAAAAAAGGAAGTACAATTGAGAAAACAAAAAAAACAAATGAAAAACACGAAAAACTACAAAAAAACAAGGAAAAAATACAAAAAAAGGGGAAAAAATAGAGAAAAAAGAATACAATAGAAAACAAAGAAATACAATAAAGAAACAAAAACATTAAAAAACCAAAAAATACAATAAAAAAGCAAAAAAATACAATTTAAAAAACAGAAAAAAAGCTACAAAAAGACAAAAAACTATAATAACAAAGCAAAAAACAACAAAAAACAAAGAGTACAATTTAAAAAAAAAAACAAAAAAACAATAGAAAAACAAAAAATACAATAAAAAACCAGAAAATATAGAAAAAACCAAAAAAATACAATTGAAAAACAAAAAAACAAAAGAAAAACAAAAAAACAAAAGAAGAACAATGACAAACACGAAAAAATACCAAAAAACATACAAAAATGCAATAAAAAACCAGAAAAAACAAAATATACAATAAAAAAACAGAAAAATACAATAAAAAGTACAAAAAGTCCCAAAAAATATAAAAACAATAAAAAAACAGAAAAAATAGAGGAAAAATATAAAGAATACAATAGAAAACAAAGAAGAATAACAAAGTAACAAAAATATTGAAAAACAAAAAGTACAATAAAAAAACAATAAATACAACAAATAACAGGGAAAATACAATCAAAAAAGAAAAAGATACAATAAAAAACAATAAAATATAATGAAAAAACCAAAAATATGCAATAAACACAGAAAAAACTCTAAAAAAAAACAAAAAACAAGAAAAAATACGATAAAAATCAAAAAAATATAATTAAAAACCAAAAATACAAAAAAGATACAATAGAAAGCAGAAAAAACAAAAAATAAACAGCAAAATATTACAATTAAAAAAACCGAAAAAATACAAAAAAAACCAAAAATACAAAAAAGATACAATAGAAAGCAGAAAAACAAAAAATACAATAAAAACAGCAAAATAATACAATTAAAAAAACAGAAAAACTACAAAAAATACAATAAAAACAGAGAAAATACAATTAAGAAAAACAGAAAAAATACAATTAAGAAAAACAGAAAAATACTATAAAACGCAAAAAATATAATAAAAAACAAAAAAAAAACAGGAAGTACAATTAAGAAAACAAAAAAAACAGGAAGTACAATTAAGAAAACAAAAAAACAAATGAAAAACACGAAAAAATACAAAAAAAAGGAAAAAATACAATATAAAAAGCAGGAAAAATACAATTAAAAAAACAGAAAAAAGCTACAAAAAGGCAAAAAATTATAATAAAAAAGCAAAAAACAACAAAAAAAAGAGTACAATTCAAAAAACAAAAAAACAAGAGAAAAACAAAAAATACAATAAAAAACCAGAAAATATAGAAAAAACCAAAAAAATACAATTGAAAAACAAAGAAAACAAAAGAAAAACAATGACAAACACGAAAAATACCAAAAAACAAGCAAAAAATACAAAAAAAACAGAAGAAACAAAATATACAATTAAAAAAAACAGAAAAATACAATAAAAAGTACAAAAACTCCCAAAAAATGAAAAAATGATAAAAAAGCAGAAAAAATTGAAGAAAAACAAAAAATACAATAGAAAACAAAGAAATACAATAAAGAAACAAAAACATTAAAAAACCAAAAAATACAATAAAAAAGCAAAAAAATACAATTAAAAAAAGAGAAAAAATACAATTAAGAAAAACAGGAAAAAAAACACAAAAAGGCAAAAAACTGTAATAAAAAAGCAAAAAAACAACAAAAAACAAAGAGGACAATTAAAAAAACAAAAAATACAATAGAAAAACAAAAAATACAATAAAAAACCAGAAAAAAAACAGAAAATACAATAAAAAACTAGAAGAAACAAAATATACAATAAAAAAAAACAGAAAAATACAATAAAAACACAAAAATCGCCAACTTTTCGCCAACGTTTTCGAAACGCCAACCGTCGCCGCCGACGGACTTTCCCGATCGTTGGCCGCAGCTGCAGCCGCAGCCGACGTCGTCGACGCAGCCGACGACGTTGCCGTCGAGCGTACGGACGACGACGTGGGCGGCGCCGTCGTTGACGCGGACGCCGACGCGCTGGACGATGCGGCGAATTCGGGCGTCAAGCGCGGCGGCGCAGCCCAATCGAAATTTAGGCCTGCGGCGGCGGCCGCTGCGGCCGATTGTTGTATGAACGGCGGCAAATCGTCGAAAATTAACGGACTTATGGGGAAAGGGTCCAACGATTCTTGGATGACGAAACCGTCGATGAAATGAGTCATAATCTTGAAAAAAAATAGAAAAAAATTCAAAAAAAAGAAAAAAGTAAAATAAAAAATTAAAAAAATAAAATGAAAAAAGAAAACAATTAAAAAATCAAAAAAAATAAAATGAAAAAAGAAAACAATTAAAAAATCAAAAAGAAAATTGTAAAATGAAAAAAGAAAAAATTAATCTAAAAATATAAAAATTAAAAAAATCAAAAAAAATCAAAAAGTAAAATAAAAAATTAAAAAAATAAAATGAAAAAAGAAAACAATTAAAAAATCAAAAAATAAATTGTAAAATTAAAAAATTAAAAATTAATAGAAAAATGGAAAAATTAAAAAAAATCAAAAAAATCAAAAAGTAGAATTAAAAATTAAAAAAGAAAAAATTAATAGAAAAATGGAAAAATTAAAAAAAATCAAAAAAATCAAAAAGTAGAATTAAAAATTAAAAAAATAAAATGAAAAAAGAAAACAATTAAAAAATCAAAAAGAAAATTGTAAAATTAAAAAAGAAAAAATTAATAGGAAAATTGAAAAATTAAAAAAATCAAAAAGTAGAATAAAAAATTGAAAAAATAAAATGAAAAAAGAAAACAATTAAAAAATCAAAAATAAAATAGTAAAATGAAAAAAGAAAAATTAATCGAAAAATAGAAAAAATTAAAAAAAAAGAAAAAAGTAGAATAATAAATTAAAAATTGAAAATGAAAAAAGAAAACGATTAAAAAATCAAAAAGAAAATTGTAAAATTAAAAAAGAAAAAATTAATCTAAAAATGGAAAAATTAAAAAAAATCAAAAAAATCAAAAAGTAGAAATAAAAATTAAAAAAATAAAATGAAAAAAGAAAACAATTAAAAAACCAAAAAGAAAATTGTAAAATTAAAAAAGAAAAAATTAATAGAAAAATGGAAAAATTAAAAAAATGAAAAAGTAGAATAAAAAATTAAAAAAATAAAATGAAAAAAGAAAACAATTAAAAAATCAAAAAGAAAATTGTAAAATTAAAAAAGAAAAAATTAATAGAAAAATGGAAAAATTAAAAAAATCAAAAAGTAGAATAAAAAATTAAAAAAATAAAATGAAAAAAGAAAAAATTAATCGAAAAATGGAAAAATTAAAAAAAATCAAAAAAAAAAAAAAAGTAGGATAAAAAATTAGAAAAATAAAATGAAAAAAGAAAACAATTAAAAAATCATAAAAGAAAATTGTAAAATGAAAAAAGAAAAAATTAATCTAAAAATGGAAAAATTAAAAAAAATCAAAAAGTAGAATAAAAAATTCAAAAAATAAAATGAAAAAAGAAAACAATTAAAAAATCAAAAAGAAAATTGTAAAATTAAAAAAGAAAAAATTAATCTAAAAATGGAAAAATTAAGAATATCAAAAAGTAGAATAAAAAAATAAAATGAAAAAAGAAAACAATTAAAAAATCAAAAAGAAAATTGTAAAATTAAAAAAGAAAAAATTAATGGAAAAATGGAAAAATAAAAAAAAATCAAAAAGTAGAATAAAAAATTTAAAAAAAATAAAATGAAAAAAGAAAAAAATTAAAAAATCAAAAAGAAAATTGTAAAATTAAAAAAGAAAAAATTAATAGAAAAATGGAAAAATTAAAAAAAATCAAAAAAAAATCAAAAAGTAGAATAAAAAATTAGAAAAATAAAATAAAAAAAGAAAACAATTAAAAAATCAAAAAGAAAATTGTAAAATTAAAAAAGAAAAAATTAATGGAAAAATGGAAAAATAAAAAAAAAATCAAAAAGTAGAATAAAAAATTTAAAAAAAATAAAATGAAAAAAGAAAAAAATTAAAAAATCAAAAAGAAAATTGTAAAATTAAAAAAGAAAAAATTAATAGAAAAATGGAAAAATTAAAAAAGAATCAAAAAGTAGAATAAAAAATTAAAAAAATAAAATGAAAAGAGAAAACAATGAAAAAATCAAAAAAAAATATTAAAATTAGAAAATAAAAAATTAATAGAAAAATGGAAAAATTAAAAAAAATCAGAAAAAGAAAAAAGTAGGATAAAAAATTAGAAAAATAAAATGAAAAAAGAAAACAATTAAAAAATTAGAAAGAAAATTGTAAAATTAAAAAAGAAAAAATTAATAGAAAAATGGAAAAATTAAAAAAAATCAAAAAAAAATCAAAAAGTAGAATAAAAAATTAGAAATAAAATGAAAAAAGAAAACAAAATTAAAAAATCATAAAAGAAAATTGTAAAATTAAAAAAGAAAAAATTAATCTAAAAATGGAAAAATTAAAAAAAATCAAAAAGTAGAATAAAAAATTCAAAAAATAAAATGAAAAAAGAAAACAATTAAAAAATCAAAAAGAAAATTGTAAAATTAAAAAAGAAAAAATTAATCTAAAAATGGAAAAATTAAGAATATCAAAAAGTAGAACAAAAAAAAATGAAAAAAGAAAACAATTAAAAAATCAAAAAGAAAAAATTAATAGAAAAATGGAAAAATTAAAAAAAATCAAAAAGTAGAATAAAAAATTAAAAATGAAAATGAAAAAAAGAAAACAATTAAAAAATCAAAAAAGAAAATTGTAAAATTAAAAAAGAAAAAATTAATCTAAAAATGAAAAAATTAAAAAAAATCAAAAAGTAGAATAAAAAATTAAAAAAACAAAATTAAAAAAGAAAACAATTAAAAAATCAAAAAGAAAATTGTAAAATTAAAAAAGAAAAAATTAATAGAAAAATGGAAAAATTTGAAAAAAATCAATGAAAAATTTATAAACAAATTTGCATATTAAAAATATGAATGAAGGAAAACTGATAAAAACTGAAAAAATTAATGAAAAAAACTAAAAATATGAAAAAAATTTTAAAAAAATAATAAAAAATATAAAAAATGATTTCGGAAAAAATTGATTGAAAAAATTACAAAAAAAGAAATAATTCAAAAATTCCCAAAAAATGGAGTAATTCAAAAAAATAATACAAACATTAATTAAAAAATTATTGAAAAAAATTTGAATATTAGAAAATCAATGGAAAAATATTACAAAAAATTTAATTTAAAAAAATTTAATTTAAAAAAAGGCCAGAAAAAAATTACTAAAAAATTGAAGAAGTTGATGAAAAAATTTAAAAAAATCAAGTCAGAAAAAATTGATTAATTAAAAAAATTGAACATAAAAAAATTTTTAACGGCAAAAATTAATAAAAAATAAAAAAATCAATGAAAAAAATGAGCTCGGATAAAAATCACTAAAAAAATAATAAAATGACGTCATAAAAAATTGATCTAAAAAATTTCAAAAAATAAATAATTTAAAAAATCAATGAAAACAATGAATAAAAAATGGAAAATTTGTTATTAAATTTAAATATTAAAAAAATAATGAAGGAAAACTGATAAAAAATGAAAAGAACGTCAGAAAAAACTCAATTAAACAAAAATTATAAACAAATGACGTCAGAAAAATTAATTGAAAAATTAATTTAAAAAATTTAATATGTTAATTAAAAAATCAATATATAAATCAAAAAAGAAAATTAACGAAAAAATGACGTCAAAAAACATAATTATGATAAATGCAAAAAATTGAAAAAATTAATAAACGAAAATTAAGAGAACAAAAATACCTAATAAATGACGTCAGAAAAAATTAATATAAAAAATAATGTCAGAAAAAACTTGATAAAAAAATGACGTCAGAAAAAATTTAATTCTAAATAATTAAAGAAAAAATACAGAAAAAAATGTTAATTGAAAAATTAAAAAAATGAAACTCAGAAGAAGTCAATTAAACAAGAATTATGAAAAAATGACGTCGGAAGAAAATTGATCAAAAAATTGAAGATATTATGACGTCAGAAAGAAATTAATTAAAGAAATTGAAAAAAAACCAAAAAAATGAAATAATTAAAAATCAATGAAAAATAAATAAACAAATTTAAATATTAAATAAACTAATGAAGAAAAACTGATAAAAAATGAAAAAAATTTATGAAAAAATTTCAATTTAAAAAAATTAATGGAAAAATTACTTAAAAAATGAAAAAAATTAATTCACAAAAAAATTGATTAGTTAAAAGAAATTAAATATGAAAAAATTAATGGCAAAAACTGATAAAAAATTTAAATTTCTAAAAAATTAAAAATTCAAAGAATTTAAATTTTCGAAAAATGAAGAATTTAGAAAATTAAGAATTTAAAAAATTCAAATTTTTAAGAAAATTGAAAAATTTAAATTTAAATTTGAAAAAATTAAGAATTTAAAAAATCTAAATTTTTAAAAAATTAAATTTTTCAAAAATTAAGAATTTAAAAATTTTAAATTTTTTTTAATTAAAAAAAAAGTTTCACCTGCGGGGCGTCGAACATCAACGTACAATCGTTCCTAATTTGATCTACGAACATATCGTGTATTTCTTCTTTAACTTTCTTATCTTTGAAATTGATCGCCGGCGGCAACGCGGGCGTCACGGGCGTCGGCGGCAACGCTTTCGGCGCCGCTATCAAAAGACCGGTTGACGCAGCGGCGACGCGTCGCGGTTTTTTGACGCCTACGTTCGACGTCGTCGTCTGACGCCGACGTTTTACGCCCGACGTAATTTTACTTTCCGCCGACGTCAACGTCGACGTCGACGGCGGCCTATACATAGCCGGCGGTCCGCAACCGATGATGATAGGCTGCGGTTGCGGCTGCGGTGCGTCTATTTTAGCTATAAAAAATATATATATTTATAGGAAAAATGAAACGTTGAAAAATTGGTTTGAAAAAAAAAATTTTTCTGCTGAAGCCACGCCTACTTCGGAATAAAACACCTTTTTTTAACGAAGCCACGCCTACTTAATCATCAATTCATATTGAAAAAATGTTCCCAATGAAGCCACGCCTACTATACAATGAAACTTCCGTTTAATTGAAGCCACGCCTACTTAATCATTAATTCATATTGAAAAAAATTCCTAATGAAGCCACGCCTACTATAGGATAAAACCTTTTTTTAATGAAGCCACGCCTACTTTATCATAAATTCAAGTCGAAAAATTTATACGAAAAATGAAACACCGAATTTCGGTTTCAAAAAAAAAAAGTTTTTTCTGATGTAGCCACGCCTACTTTAGAATAAAAGCTTTTTTTAATAAAGCCACGCCCACTTAATCATTTTGAAAAATTTACATCAAAAACTAAACATCAAATTTTAGTTACAAAAAAATGTTTTCAAAATGAAGCCACGCCCACTTTAGAATGAAATCTTTTTTAATGAAGCCACGCCTACTTTGTCATCAATTGAAATCGAAAAATTGACATCAAAAATAAAAAACATCGAATTGTGGTCTAAAAAAAAAATTTGCCCTATTTAGCCACGCCTACTATAAAATAAAACCTCTTTTCGATGAAGCCACGGATACTTCAGGGTGTAACCTTTGTTTTGATAAAGCCACGCCTACTTCATCATAAATTCGATTTCGAAAATTTATAGCAAAAATGAAACATCGAAATTTCGGTTTCAGAAAAAAGGTTTTTCTTAGTGAAGTCACGCCTACATTAAGGTGAAACCTTCGTTTTGATATAGCCACGCCTACTTGATCATCAATTCAAATTGAAAATTTTACATCAAAATTTTGGTTTCGACAAATGAAAATATTTTTCTCGATAAAACCACGCCTACTTCCACATTTGTTATAATTGGACAATTTACGTAGAAAAAATTTGTTCTCGACGAAGCCACGCCTCTTTCAGAATAAAAGGTTTGTTTTGATAAAGACACGCCCCCTTTAGCGTCGGTTAAAATTGAAAAATTTACATAAAAAATGAAACATCAAAATTTTGGTTCAAGAAATTTGTTTTTTTTCATGAAGCCACGCCCACTTCATAAATAGTCAATGCTGAAAAATTTACATAAAAAACATCAAAATTTTGTGTTCAAAAAAAAATTTTTTTTTGATGAAGCCACGCCTACTTCATCCTTAGTTAAGGCTGAAAATTGAAATTTTGCTTCCAAAAAAATGATTTTTTTCTCGAAGCCACGCCTACTTTGAAAATTATACCGAAAATGAAACATGGAAAATTCGCTTTGAAAAATTTTTTCTCCAAACAAGGCCCCGCCTACTTTAACATCGATTCCCCGTGAAAAACTGAAACATCAAAATTTTGGTTTCAGATAAACGTTTTTTTCCTGACGAAGCCACGCCTACTTCCTGGTTACAAAAATTTGTTCCCCTCGAAGCCACGCCTACTTTAAAATTTATACCAAAAAACGAAACAAGCCCCGCCTACTTTGATCTTTCGACGGTAAAATCAACGTTTTTTGTAAAATGGGCGTGGCCGTCGGCGGACGATTAGGGAAAATGGACGTCGTGGTCGTAGTCGTCGTTTTATTGACCGGCGGCTGATTCCTCGGCGTTTCGTTATTATTATTCAAGGGCGGCAAAAAATTCGTCGACGTTTGCGTCAAGGGCGTCGTACGTTGAACGGTTTGGTGGTGGGCGGCGCTTAAATTGGGCGTATTATTCACCGCCAAAGCCATCAATTGACCGGTGGCCGTCCGCACCAAAAAATGACCATTCCAATTGGGCATAATGGTCGGGTCGTGGTAGGCGGCGCCGGTGTAGGGTCCAACTTGAAGAAAAAGTTTTTTTTTTACAACTAGCCAATCAAAATCAGGCCATTTTGACGGCTGGCCAATCAAAATTTGACTATTTTAACAACCAGCCAATCAAAATAGGGCGATTTTGACAACTAACCAATCAAAAGTTGATCTTGAAAAATTATTTGCGGCAACTGACCAATCAAAAATTGGTCATTTTGACGATTAGCCAATCAAAATTCGGGCATTTTGGCGACTAGCCAATCAAAATTTAGGCATTTTGGCGACTAGCCAATCAAAATTTGGCTAGATTGGCAACTAGCCAATCAAAATTTAGCCTTACATCCGACGTTGGGCATCGGGGCGCCGGGCATGCGACAAAATAGAATCGACGTCGGCGGAAAATTCAATTGCGGCGGCGGCGGCCGCGGCGTTTGCTGTTGCGACAACGGCGGCGAAATTCGATGCGTCGCCGCCGCCGGCTGCGGCGGCGCAACGAACGTCAACGGCGGGCAAGAATTCAACAAAATGGCTGCGTGTTGTTGTTGCGCCGCTGCGGCAGCCGCTGCGGCGAAAAAACCGTAGGGCATCGATGCGGCTGCGGCAATGTTATTATTGTTGTGCGGTGATCCGATTAAAAAACCGTGCGGCTGCGGCGGCGGCACCGCCGTCGTACCGCCCATCACCGGCGTCGGTTGACTAATAAAAGTTGGTTGCGGCTGCGGTGGCGCAACCGCGGGCGTTTGACGTTGTTGCAAGGGAGGCGGCGGCGGCGACGATTTCCGCAAGGGATTAGACGCTGCGTCGTTTTTTGGTTTAGGCTGCGGATCCACTAAAATGATTGGCGTCTGCGGCTGCGCAACGACGGGGCTATTTTCGCGGGAAACGATTTTTAGCGGGCGATCTTCGTCGGCGGAAACGCCAGCGGCGATCGTCGGCCTAAAATTTTGGGTTTTCCAAATTTAATTGAATTAATTAAAATTAAATTAAATTAATTAAATTTGTACTTCAAAGGACTAGCCGCAACGCCGAGTATCGTTGCGTCGATATTACTAGACTTTCGTTGCGGCGGAACGATATTTGAAGCGTCGGCGGCTGCGGTCGGCGATTGGGCGGCTGCGGCGCCGATGGCCGTCGACGACGAACAATTCGTTGCCGACATGTATTTTAGGCAAAAAATAAGCTCGAAAAGAGGGAATTTTTGAATTTTTTTTCAAAAAAAAAACTTTTTAGAACCGTTAATTAATTGAAGAAATTGAAATTTTGCAATTTTAAATTCAATTTTATTAATAATAATGAATTTTTTTACGCAGTTTTCTTCATGTACTAAATTAGCCGACAAAAAACCACTAAAAAACCATGAAAAAACCAAAAAATCGAAATTTCAAAATTTTGGTTTTCCAAATTCCAACCATGCGTAGACAACTATATGAGCAAATTTTGGTCTTTTGAAGTCACGGTTTTAAATTTTACCAATGAATATTACTTTTTAGAACTTTTCAAACGATAAATTTGTCAAAATTCACGATTTTTAAACGGAAAATTCGAATTTAGAATTTTTGAAATAAATATTTGGAAAAATTGATTTCTTTTGCGGAGGTGGAAAGTCAATATTCATTTTAAAAAATTATCTTCGCTTCGCGTGTCGAATACGATGTTTTTTAGGCTGTAACATGTGATCACAAAAACCTTAATTGCAAATTAGAGTTCGAAAACTAGAAAATTTCGATTTTTTCTCCAATTTTAAAAAATTAACTGCTGTAAAACGTATCATAAAATTTGAAAAAAGATCGAAAACACTAAAATAAAGCGTCTGAGAGCATTTTTGAGCGATAAAAACGACTTGGGACGTCTTGGGAGTAAAATTTAGACGCATCCGGCGAACGGCCGGCGCGGGAGGAAAAACCACCTCTATCGATATTTCTACAGTAGAATAATAATTTGATACACATGTTCAACAAAAATTAAAACTTGCTTTTGATCCCTATGAAACGACAAATAGAGAAATCAGAATGTTTTTTTTCATTTTGATACAAAATTTCGGAAAATGTATCATCTTTCCAATTGGAAATTGTTTATATTTTGAGATTTTCGACTTCCAAAAGTCCAAAATTTCTAACATTTTCGAAATCATTTTGACGTGAAATTATCAAAAAATTTTAATTTTTTTGATTCAAAAATTTTGATATGCCGAAAAATCCATATTTTCTAGCATTTTCGCAACTCGGTTTGATATAAAGTTACCAAAAAATTTTAATTTTTCATTGAAAATTGTCTAAAGTTGGAATTTTTAGATTTTTGATCACGAAAAAATCCACAATTTTGAACGTTTTTCAACATATTTTAATGAAAAAATTGTCAAAAAATTTGAATTTTTCTCAATTCAATAATTGTCTAATGTCGAGATTTATAGATTTTTGATGTGGAATAATTCAAAATTTCAACTCATTTCGATTTGAATTTTTTAAAAATTTGAATTTTTTCGATTAAAATTTGTGTAAACTCCAAATTTTGAAATTTTCGATGCTAAAATTTTTTACAATTTTCGAAATTTTTCAACTGATTTGACACAAAATTTTAAAAAATCTGCATTTTTCAAATTCAAATAATTGTGTAAACTCTGAATATTTGAGCTTTATTTTCAAGAAAAATCTTGAATTTTTTGAATTTTTCAACTGATTTTGAAAAATTTGAATTTTTCGAATTCGAAAATTGTGTAAACAATTCAAATTTTGAGCTTTTTCATTCAAAAAAATTATCAATTGTCTGACTTTATCAACTAATTTTGATATAAAATTTTCAACAATTTGCATTTTTTCAATGGAAAAATTTTCTAAAGTCTAGATTTATACACTTTTGATGTCGAAAAAATCAAAATTTCAAGCGTTTTTCAAGTCAATTTGACGTGAAATTTCGAAAATTTTGCATTTTTCAAATTCGAAAATTGTTTAAACTCCAAACATTGAGCTTTTTCAGTTGGGAAAATTTACAATTTTTTGAGTTTTTCGACCAATTTTAAAAAATTTGAGTTTTTTAAATTTTGAAAATTGTTTAAATTTCAGAATTTTTCATTTGAAAAATTTGACAATTTTCAACAGTTTTCAACTGATTTTGATACGAAATTTTCAAAATCCACATTTTCTAGGGTCAAAAATTGCATGAACTCTAAATTTTGATGCCAAAATTTTGAGCACTTTTCAGCTGATTTTGATATAAAAGTTTCTCTTTAGTTTCAGATAATTGAAAATTTTGAGCATTTTTCAAATTTTAAAAATTGTATAAATTCCTAATTTGAGAATTTTTTAATTGAAAATATTCGCAACTTTTAGATTTTTTCAACTCATTTTGATACTAAATTCAAACATTCAAAAAATTGTGTATTTTTTAAATGAAAAATCTCAAAATATGACTATTTAAACTATTTTTAAATTTAAAAAATGCAAATTTTTGAAAATTTCACATGAAAATTAGTTGAAAAAAGTTATAAATTGCTGATTCTTTAACAAAAAATGTCAAAATTTGAAATTTACACAGTTTCTGAATTGAACAAATGCAAATTTTTGAAAATTTCATAGCAACATTCGTCGAAAAAATTCAGAAAATTGGTAAATTTTTTAAAATCAAAAACATCAAAACTTCGAATTTACACCATTTTTAAATTTAAAAATTCAAAATTTTCAACATTTCATATCAAAACTAGTTGGGAAATTAAAAAAAATTTTAGATTTTATCAAATCAAAAAACTCAAAATGTGGAATTTACACAATTTTCGAATTCGAAAATGCAAATTTTTGAAAATTCCATATGAAAATGAATTTAAAATGATGGAAATTGTGAATTTTTAAAATCGAAAAGCTCAAAATCTGGAGTTTACAGAATTTTGAAGTTTAAAAAATGCAAATTTTTGAAAGTTTCACATCAGAATTAGTTGAAAAATGCTGAAAATTGTAAATTTTTTTAAATCAAAAAGCTCAAAATTTTGAAAATTGTGTTAACTCTATATTTTGAGTTTTTTTCTCAATTTTCTTAATTTTCGAACTTATTTTGATGTGAAATTTTCAAAAAATTTGCATTTTTCAATGGAAAAATTTTTTAAAGTCTAGATTTAAAAATTTTTGATCTCGAAAAATTCAAAATTTCGAACGTTTTTCCAGCTCATTTTTGAAAATTTTGCATTTTTCAAACTCGAAAATTTTTTAATATTGAGCTTTTTTATTTGGAAAAATTTACAATTTTCTGAATTTTTGAACTTTTTAAACTCAAAAAATGAGTAGATTGCAAATTGCAGAATTTTCTGAATTGAATAAATGCAACAATTTTTGATTGATTTTGATGGAAAATCCTGAATTTTTATGTTTTTCATGACAAAAAATGCACAATTTTTAACCCATTTTAATAACAAATTGCTTTTTATTGACAGGAAAAGCCAAATTCGACCAATAAAATGAGGCGAAAAATAACAAAAATTAAAAATAAGTTGGAGAAAAAGCCAATTTTTTTGCTCATTTTTGCAACATCAAATGGATCAAAAAGCCGCCGGAAACGTCGCCCACGATTCGCCTGGCTTGGTCCAGGACTTGGGGCGGGGGCCAACGGGCGCCGGGGTCGCGGCCTGGTTCGGCCGCCGGCACCTTCCTGCTCAGAAGCAGCGTGTGGCTCATGGCGCGGCCCGCCCGTTCCATTATCGTCGAAGCGGCGTCCGCGTTCAACGTCGGCGGCAGCGTTTCCCAATGAACCAGGCAGCATAGTAGAGCTGGGAAAAATTGATCAAAAACGTGAAACATCAAGTTTACGGATTGGAAATTCTATTGAAACTTGAAGAAAACGGGTTCAAATTTAATGGAAAATTAAGAAAATTGTGAAACATCATGTTGACGGGTTGAAAATTTTAAGAAAATTATGAAACATCAAGTTTACGGTTTGGAAATTGCTATGAAACTTGATCAAAACGGGTTCAAATTTAATGGAAAATTAAGAAAATTGTGAAACATCATGTTGACGGGTTGAAAATTTCAAGAAAATTCTGTAACATCAACTTTACGGATTAAAATTTGAATATTTGGTGCATCAACCTCGAGGGATTAAATGTGATGCAAAAAATTTGATATTTTGGCAATTTTTGATGAAAAAAATTGACGTTTTTCAAGTAAAAATGTCATTTTTCTAGAAATTTGCATAAGTTTCCATTTTTTTCTAAATTGAAATTTCGATTTTTTGTACGAAATTTTAGTAAAATTTCCTAAATGTGGATAAAATCGAAATTTTTTTTGGTACAAAATTCCCATTTTCCAACTTTTTCGGATAGAAAATTGCGATTTTTAAACGCAAAAATTGCACAAAATTTTTTTTTCCTTTAAAAATCCGGAAATTTTTTTTAAATTTTACTTGAATCTCCATGCAATTGACCATTTTTTCGTATAAAATTCAAATTTTTTTTCATTGGAAAAATCACTTTTGTAGCAGTTTTCAAATGAAAAAAGTTGAAATTTTCGAATAAATTTCGAGTTTTTCAATTAAATTTCGATCTAATGTGCAATTTTTCAAGTGCGAAATGCTCATTTTTAAACTAAAAAATCAAATTTTTAGGAAAAAAACTGTGACTTTAAAATGGAAAAAGGCTGAAATTTTTGATAAATTATGAGTTTTTGTTTTTAAAATTCTAGTAGAATTTTCGGAATTATATTTAATTTCCACCTAAATCAGTTTTTTTGGTAGAAAATTCACATTCTTCGACAGGAAATTTTCATTTTTCAACTAGAAAATGCCATTTTGCGGACAGAAAATTGCAATTTTTAAAGGAAAAAATGGGTAAATTTCCATAAATTTCAGTTTTTTAGACAAAAATTCGACTTTTTGTTTGAAATTCCAGTAAAATTTTTAAAATCTGTTTCAAATTTTGACCTAATTTTCAATTTTTTGGTGCAAAATTTACTTTTTTTAAACTAAAAAATGACATTTTTCGGTCGGAAAATTGCGATTTTTAAAGGAAAAATGGGTAAATTTCCATAAATTTTAATTTTTTACACTTGAATCCCCATGCAATTGACCATTTTTTCGTACAAAATTCAAATTTTTTCAATTCGAAAAATCACCTTTTTAGCAGTTTTCAAATGAAAAAAGTTTAAATTTGCAATAAATTTCGAGTTTTTCGATGAAAATTCCGATTTTTGGTTTTGAAATTCTAGTGAAATTTTCTAAATCTGAATTAAAACTTCCATCTAATGTGCAATTTTTTTTTAAAACGAAATGCTCATTTTTAAACTAAAAAATCAAATTTTTAGGAAAAAAACTGTGACTTTTAAATGAGAAAAGTCTGAAATTTTTGATAAATTATGAGTTTTTGTTTTTAAAATTCTAGTAGAATTTTCGAATTTATATTAAAATTTCCATCTAAAACAGTTTTTTGGTACAAAATTCGCATTCTTCGACAGGAAATTTTCATTTTTCGACTAGAAAAATCTTTACTTTTTTCAGTTTTTCTACTTTTTTCAATTTATCTACTTTTTCGCTTTTTTTACTATTTTCAATTTTTTTCACTATTTTCAATTTTTTTTAAAAGAAAAAATAAGAGATTTCAATTTTTTTCACGTAAATTTAGTTTTTTTGTGTTGAATTCTAATTCTTTTTTCCAACAAAATACGAAATTTTTTCTATTCGAACGATCAGAAAATCGCCATTTCTAACAGAAAACGTGGAAATTTCTATAAATTTCGATCTAATCGACAATTTTTTGGTAGAAAATTCACTTTTTTCAAGTAAAAAATACAAAAAATTTCTAAAAAATTTTCAATTTCGGCATGAAAATTTCGCTTTTTCATTTGAATTAGTAGTAAAGTTTTCAAACTTTGACCCCTGATTTTCTATTTTTTCGTGTAAAATTTACATTTTTCTATCAGAAAATGTCATTTTACGGACAAAAAATGGCGAAATTCAAATTAAACTTTGTATTTTCGGACTGAAATTTCGGTTTTTAATTTAAAATTTTAACTAAAAATTCCGCAATTCCGATTTCATTTCGATAAATTTCACAATTTTTTCGTACAGAATTTACATTCATCGAGTAAAAAATGTCATTTTTGTGACAGGAAATTGCGATTTTTTAACGAAAAAACGGGAAAATTTTCAAATATTTCGATTTTTGGGGCGAAAATTTCCGTTTTCATTTGGAATTCTAGTAAACTTTTTAAATTTTATTATATTTTATAGTAGAGAATTTACATTTTTCACCTAGAAAAATTTATTTTTCGACTAGAAAAATTTTTTTTCCGGACAGAAAATCGTCATTTTTAAAATAAAAAATGTGAAAATTTCCAAAAATTTGTCTTTTTTTGCATAGAAATATCCAATTTGCTTTAAAACTTGAATGAACAGGGTTCAGATTTAATGGAAAATTAAGAAATTTGTGAAACCTCAAGTTTACGGGTATAAAATTTAAATATTCTATGTCTAACGAACTATTTTTTGTATAAATTAACATTTTTCAACTAAAAATCGCCATTTTTAAACAAAAAATGTCAAAATTTCTAAAAATTTACATTTTTGACATAAAAATTTCGGTTTTTCGTTCGACATTCGAGTAAAATTTCCAAATTTTGTCCACATTTTTGAACTGAAAAGGTTCACTTTTTAGGTGAATAATTGAGATTTTTAAACGGAAAATGTCATAAATTTCCAATAATTTTATTCATTTTTCCATGGAAATTTAGATTTTTTGGATGAAAATTCCATTTTTTTCGTTTAAAATTTTGGTAAAATTTTTCAAATTCCAACTGAATTTTGATCCAACCGACAATTTTTTGGTACAAAATTTACATTTTTCAACTAAAAAATGTCCTTTTCAAGGGAAAAAATTACAATTTTTAAACAAAAAAAATGAAAATTGTCGAGAATTTTCCATTTTTTGGGTAAAAAATCCTAAAATTTGATTTTTTTCGTCAAAAAACAGACTTACTCAAAAATTTTGACAAGGTTCCAAAGTATTGAAAAATAACGTTTTTTAAGTAAAAAATGTCCGTTTTCGGACAGAAAATGGCGATTTTTAAAGGAAAAACGTGAAAATTTTAAAAAATTTGTCTTTTTGCGATGGAAATTCCGAATTTTTCATTTCGAAATTTTAGTAAAATATTGGAAATTCTAATCAAATTCGGATCTAGTCGACAATTTTTGGGTCAAAATTCAACTTTTCCAATTATTTTTCAACAGCAAATGACATTTTTTGGGCGAAAAAAAATTTGAAAATTTCTATAAATTTGAATTTTTTGCGTGAAAAAATCGCAAAATTTTCATTTTTTCCTCAGAAATTTCCTTCAAACTTACTAAAAAATTTTTGCCAACGTTCCAAAGTACTGAAAAATAACGTTTTTTAAGTAAAAAATGTCCGTTTTCGGACAGAAAATGGCGATTTTTAAAGGAAAAACGTGAAAATTTTCAAAAATTCGTCTTTTTGCGATGGATATTTCGAATTTTTCATTTGGAAATTTTAGTAAAATATTGGAAATTCTAATCAAATTTGGTCAAAATTCAAATTTTCCAACTAGTACTCTGCGTTGATACCACTGCTTAATCTGATAGAGTGTGT